>BLBF01000017.1:4514047-4544437 GCA_015471245.1 Laticauda colubrina | reverse complement strand
CTTTCCTTTCCTTTCCTTTCCTTTCCTTTCCTTTCCTTTCCTTTCCTCACTGACAAGTAAAAAATCTGGGAATTAATCAACAGTATCAAAGCAAAGCATACAATATATCTTGTTCTCACTGCTTATAAAACTGAGAAACCACTCTGCTTCAAGAGTGAGAATGTATTGCAATCAAATTATTAATATTGGGGCTCTGGAATGTGTATATGTTATTTGTGGTTTCGTCATTTTATTGAGTCTCAGTACAAATCTGTTTATTTGGTTTAATAGAATTGGCTTTTTTTCTGGTTCACTACCCAAAGATCTTGGACTGGCAGGAGCTATAAACATTGGAAATGAATGGATAGATAGACAGACAGACAGACAGACAGACAGACAGACAGACAGACAGACAGACAGACAGATAGATAGATAAATAAATAAATAAATAAATGTTTAATGCTCACTTAGAACTAAAAATTTGGAGATATATAGAAAGCTCCAAATTTGGGGATATTTAGAATTCCCATTTAGAATATGGGAAACCTACCTACAAGAATCTTTTCTCCATCAGACTGATCCACATTTGTCATAGACATCACAACAAGCAAGTAGTACCCTATAGCAGCACATGGACATGTCAACACTTTTCATCAGCACTCTGGGTCTCTTTTTACTTTCTACCAGAAAAGTGGGGGGTGGGGGACATATATTTCCAATTAACATGATAGGAATTATTCTATGAGAAGAGTGTAAAGAGCAAATGTACTATTCAAAAAAAATAACAATAAAATGCAGTGACAACAACATGTTCCTCTGTTTAAGAATTTTTTCAGAGACCCAGTTTCTTGCTGGCATCTACCAACTGACATTGCTGATCAGTTTGCAGCAGCTATAGGACAAGAAGTACTAATAATCATAACAGTATATATGTAGAATATGTCAAAACCTTTTTTTAATTTGAAGAAATTATTGACATTCACATTTCATTTCTGTCTATCAACTGACAGCATGTTAGCTTGCCATAGTATAGTTCTGAAAGTTTTGAAATGATAGAAAGGTGAATAACTGCCATTTGGCCAATTTGAGATATGAGCATGAACCATTAATAGTCCGCTTAAAGATTAAATACGGCATATCTTAAACTAAGACTCTTGTAGAACATTTGGTAAATAAGCCCATTACCTGATCTTAATTTTGACATCTTAAAGTGATGTGAAGAAGTCACTTCTTTTCCACTGAAAAATCCTTTCTCCCCACCCCCTAAATAAAAGCTTTTCATTCAGTTGAAAACACTAGTTGCTTGAAAATATACAAAGTATAAATTGTGAATAATACACTTATAATGAAATATTTTATGCTGAATACTGAATATTTTATAATGAAATACCTGAAACAAGTCTTAAATGTTGTTATAAAAAGTAGAGAAGATGAACAACCAACTCAGCTTCAAAGCAAATATATTCCATCATTTATATTCCATCATGCAGGATAACATATTTGCCTATATGTCCAATAAATAGCATACTTCAAATGGATCTTCTTTAATAATATTGATGTTTTTACGATTGTGTTTTCTACATAATCTCTTATATCTATTCCCATCATTCCTACAGAAATGTCCCCCAAATCAGTGGATCTTTTGCCTTCCATCCAAGGACAGAGACAAAAAATGAAATTCATAGTGGCAGCACAACCTCATGATAGCTATACTAGGCCTTTCTCCCCTGGGAAATAAAATGATGTGAGAAGTGAAAAGAGCATTCTGTGGGTATACTAGAAAAGACATGAGCTCGCTATATCTATAGTTCTTCTTATCTCAGGCAACAGTAATATTAATAGGCAAATAAGATGAGGCTTGCTGGATCAAGCCATAGACCTATCTAGTTAATTCTATATTGAACAGTGGACAAATGAAAGCTTTAGGACAGAGATGTCAAACTCCCATCATCAAGGTGGCATCATGTGGCATATCGTGACTTTTCCCCCCTTTACTAAACCGAGTGTCAGTGTGGCCAGTGTGTGACGCATCAAGTGCATGGGCCATGAGTTTGACAGCCCTGCTTTAGGACATTGATCAATTGAAGTGGATAATTCCCCCCCAATGCTTCTCAACAATAAATATGGTATGCTGCCTAAGATTCGGGAAGTAGTAAACAGTATAATTAATTTCAAAAACCATAAAAGGGGTGTTTATTTCTTTAAGTTCAATATGCAGAATTTTTTTTTTTTTTTAAGCAAGGGAATCAGAAAAATGCAGATATAATTTCCCCATTAATTTCTCTCCTGCCTGACAAATCTAACAGGATTTTGGGCTGAGGCTTCTATCTTTTAAAATAAGCTCCCAACAGAAGCCTAGCATAGCATTTATTTAAATTTAGTTTCAGCAAGGCCAGGGAGAAAATCACCATCTCCTGAATGATGCTGGAATTTGGAATGCTTCTGTAGGATTGGAATGAATAACTAGAATTATCAATTTGGCTGAACTTTAATTAGTGACACCTGGATTCTGGTCTTTTCATCCCTCCCTGAGATTCCACCTGTTACCTGACAATTTCCATTACAGTATGGATCTTTAGCTCTTCCCTTGTTGCTTTAGCATATGGTGTGTTTTTGTTGCTGGCATTTGATAACTTGGCATTGGCTTTTTCTCTTTTGATTCAGACTCTCTGTGTTCTCCTATTCAGCTCTATGAAACAACTTCTATGGATTTGAGATTGCTAAATATTGCCAGTCAACTAGCATCCTCGTAAAGCACATTGCAGAAAGCTCCAAATAATCACTTCTGAATAAACATTTGAAAGGGGGGGATAAGAAGGTCAATTTCAGTTTGGTGTGTCTGAAAAATGATACTTTTATTTTTTTCTATCATAATTGTGCTAAAGATTACAACTTTCAACAATAAAAACTAATGCAAACTAAAAAAATGAAAAATGAAATGAAAAATAAGAAAGTTCAGAAAAGAAAAAATTGGAAAAATAGCAAAGAAATTGCAGACCTGATGCCAGCTAAAGTTTATTAAGGATTACCAAAGGTAATGGAATGTCTACTTGGACTTTGATAAATAAACCAACTTTTTTTTTCTTCCTTTTACTTCTAACAATCTTGTTCTTTAGTCTCCAACTAATGTTATAGAATTTGATTTATTTTCATTTTTTTAATTTGTCCCTTCTCACAAAATTCTTCAAAGCTTTAAGAAGCCTCTTCTGTGAATCCAATATAGGAAATTTATCCAGGTTATTTTCTTGGTTTCTTATTTCTATATCACTTTTACTTATGAAGATATCAATCAGTTTCTTTTGTATGTCTAGCGTAAAACCTTTTTTCATGTCATTCTTGTTGCCTGTCATTTATAAATCCAACTTTTATTTAGTCTCAATCATATCAGGTAATAAATACCTCGATCTGTAGCATCCTTTAAACACAGTCTATTTGAAGATTAATTTCTATGTCCTTCATTCAATACCTATTTTTTAAAAAGAATTAAAAACAAAAGTATTCCTCATGAGAATGATTCTTTTAAATTAATTCCAAAATCTAATTTCAAATTTATTTAGAATTGTAACTTTCTAAAATTAAAATTTAATTACCCCTATTTAGTTAATTTCAGAAAAAAAATCCTTACATTTGTATGTAAAAGTTTAAAAGTTTGCTAAGGATTAAAGGAAACTCACCTGGTGGTGTAAGTGTGTCAATCCATGATTAGAACATGAAAAAATATGAACCTAGTGTCCTTTTAAAGGCACATAGCATTTGAAGTTACTATGGCACCAAAAAATATAAGTTACAACCAGCCCTTGCACTTATAACTGACACAGCATTCACCTGATCATGTGATCAAAATTTGGACACTTGGTGATTGAAAATTCTGGCCCAAATTGTGGTCTTAAGTCAAGGACTATCTGTAATGCTCAGAGAAGAAATGCTTGTACTTTTACTTCTCTGCAGTCCTCATGCAATTTGCCTGAAATAGCAGTAGCATTTCATTTATATACCACTTCACAGTGCTTTACAGCCCTCTCTAAGTGGTTTACAGAGTTAGCATGTTGCCCCCAACAATCTTTCTTCTTCTGTGTTTTCTCCCAAGAGAGCTAGTATCAATTATATTACTGTTTATAACAATAATATTCATGCTATTTGTTTTACCAAGGTAATGTATCTTCCTGATAGCACTAATCCTTTCATGTATTTCCTTTTTTACTGTTTTTGTCTGCGAGCCATTGAAGAGTCTCAAGGGAAAAAAAAAATCAGTTTCTTCCTTTTCCTTAAGCCCCTGTCACACTGCACCAACGGATGGAAAGAGGATGTAAAACAGAGAAAAACACTTGCCATCCGTTGGTTAACGCGATACTTCCGTTCTGTACTCACTGTCTCCATTTTGCTTCCTCTCTATCCGTCCAGCATCCATCTATTGACGTTTCATCCGCTCAAAGGGTTTTGAGATGCTCAAAACTTTTGAGCGGAAAATGTATCCAATGCGTCCGTTCTGCATCCGCGAGGCATACGGGGACATCCATTCTGCATCCGTTACGCATCCGCTATATCCACTAGGCATCCACTGCGCATCCGCGCAACTCAATCCGCTCCAGCGGTAAACGGACGCAGGGAGGAAGCGGAACGGACGTGCAGCGTTAGTAGCACGGATGGAGAAAGGATGAAAGCGGAGGCAGCATGCAAAGAAAGCATTTAAAACGTTCACAGAGGGGACCTATCTTGGATATTAAGGATGTCTAGAGGATGCCTAGAGGATGCAAAGGGACACATAGTGGAAAACCTATATTGCCTATAAAAAGGGATCACCTGGATCTCACTTTCAGACCAGCAGCCAGACCTCTGCAGCCTTCATCTGCCTCTTGCTCTTCCACAGCATCCAGTCATGTCCACCATGGATTGTAACAAACTCTTTCTGGTAGCCACCATCGTTCTGCAACAGTGCGAAGCCATCTACAGGCTCTGTGAACACTACTATGGGAAATAAAAGAGGTGGCCAAGAAGCATCTGGGTCCGAAGATGGATCGGGAGAAGAGCAGAGTACGGACTGTACAACAAGCTGATGGTGGACCTCAGGAACGAAAACACTCATGCATTCCAGAACTTCATGTTTGACGAAGTTGTGCAGCGGCTGACACCCAGGTTGACCAAGCAGAGCACCAACTTCCACCCCAGCCTGGAACCTGGGCTCAAGGTGGCACTGACTCTGTGCCACCTGGCCTCAGGGACCACCTACAAGAGCATGCAGTACGCCTGGAGGGTGCCACACAACACCACCAACATTGTGGTCAGAGAAGTGATGCAGGCCATCATTGAAGAATACCTGGAGGAGCTCCTCCAGTGCCCCTCCACTGAAGAAGGCTGGAAAAAAGTTGCAGAGCAGTGGTATCAGAAGTGGAACTTCCCCCACACCGTTGGAGCCATAGATGGCAAGCACGTGGCCTGCAAAGCACCAGCCAAGTCGGGGTCCACTTATTTAAACTACAAGGGCTTCTTCAGCATCATCCTCTTTGCCATGGTCGATGCTGACTATAAGTTCATGTAGATCGATGCTTCAGGCAATGGGTCATCTTCAGATGCCCAGGTATACAACGCCAGTCACCTCAAGGAGGGGCTGGAACGCAACCTCATCATAGGCTTCCCAGGTCCAGACCCCCTGCCCAACGACACGCAAGATGTCCCCTACTTCATCGTGGGGGATGATGCCTTCTCCCTCAGAACCTACTTCATGAAGCCCTACACTTCCAGACTCCTCACCCATAAAGAGAGGATCTTCAACTACAGGCTGTCCAGGGCAAGGCGGGTGGTGGAGAACGCCTTTGGCATCCTGGCCAACAGGTTCCAGGTACTTCTCACCACCATGCAGCATCGCCCACAGACTGTGAGGAACATCGTGGAAGCTTGCTGCATCCTGCACAATCTCATGCGCACCCGCTACCCAGTGCTGCAGAACAGGCTTGTGGACCTCCAGCAAGGCAATGGGGACATGGAGCCTGGGGAATGGAGGCAAGGGTGAAACCTGATAGTCACAGAGGATGTGCAAGGCCCCAACAGAGTCTCACATGAAGGGAAGAAGCAGCGCAACCTCCTGAAACACTGGTGCAACTCCCCAGCTGGAGCAGTGGAGTGGCAAGACAGGATGATAGATGATTAATGGATGCTTCCTTCAGCCTGTCTCATCACACTGATGAGATTGGGCCATGTATGTTGGGTGGGCCTACAATGAACAGGGCATTTAATAAAGAGTTGTGTTTATGTTCAAATGTGTGGATCAATGCTTACATTAGTATTGATAATGGAGGGCCATAGGTGTGGCACCTGGGAGGGTGGACCATACAGTCCTACTATGCTTGCACTGGAGGTTTATCTATCCCACAGCTATCTTAACCCATCCCACAGGTATCCCTGCCCATCCCACTGCTATCTTAACCCATCCCACAAGCATGCAAAGGCTTAAACCATTTCTAAAAGTTTCCACCAAGACTTTATTGACATAAATAAATGAAGCAAGTGTGTGAAACAAAGATAAACTTTATTAATCAAAAGCTGTAAAAGAAAAATGACCCAAGTGAAGTGTCCAAATAAAGACTACAGGTAGCCATCCAGTCTTTGGTACTCCTCTTGGTCACTCGGAGGTGTGCCCAGTCTCAGGGGTGAAGGGTCCAGGTGCTGTGGAGGTGGCTACTGCTGGAGTGCTGGTCTGAAGCACCACTGGGGTTCCTGGCCCCGAGAGGACAACAGGTGACGGTGTGTTGAGAAAGGTCTCGGACAGCTGGCTCAGTCCTGTGATGTTGAGAATTCCTTCCTCCATGCCATGTGGTGTCAGCCCTAGTACCGAGGACAGATGTACTGAGGCCAGGCTTGGCTGTGGGGTGGAGGAAGGAGAAGTGTAGTGGGGCTGTCTGGTCTCGAGCTGGGTGAGGACTGGCGTTGGTGGCATCTGTGTCGTCGGTGGCATCATTGGCGTGGGTGGCATCGGTGGCATCAGTGGAACCGGTGGAACCGGTGGCAATGGTGTCGTCCGATGACTCTGTGCCTGGACTGGGAAGGGCTGCTGCCTGTGCTGCTGAACCTCCTGGTAGCCATAGCCCTGGTAGGTGAGGGCCTGTGGAAAGCCTTGGAATGGGAGGGACATCACCTGGGGTGGATGAGCAGACCTGGACTGGGTGGGAGCAGGTTCCTCTGGGTCTGGAGGGTTGTGAAGCAGCTCGGTGATCCGGTCCTTCACCACCTGGTACTGGGGTTCCTCCATGCCCATGAGGGTCTGGTTGATATCGGTGAGGAAGGGCTTGTGGTTGGAGGATGAGGAGTCAGTGTGGACCAGCTGAGAGAGGAGATCTATGCTGCTCCGGATGGTGTCCCTGATCTCCAGCAGGACAGTGTGGCTCTGCCCCTCCTGTCTGGCTCTCTGCCTTTCTGTGGAGGTGGAGCTGTGGGTGGATGCGGGTAGGGCTGTGGTGGAAGTGCCGTCTCCTTTCTCCCACTGCACCAGGGAGTCCTCCATGTGCTCCACCACAATTAAAACAGCTGTCCGTGGGTTCTCCGCTGTGGTACACTCCACAGAAACCTGCCTGGAGACAGGAGCTGACTCTTGGCCGGAAGAGGACTGGCTCTCAGCAGGCTGCTGGAGAGAGAGGGTCGTGTGAGGGACTGCTGCTGCTCCTCGGTGGCAGATCTCACCCTCCAGGAAGCTGCACCTGGCCATAACATAGGTCTATCTATCCGTCAGCTTAACCGTGGCCTGGCCAGATTTCTTCAGGTGCAGCTTCCCGTACCAGGTGTGCATGTGCTTCCACCAGCCGAGGAGCACCTCCGAAGTGTAGCCCAGACTCTCTGCCTTCTCTCTCCAAGCAGCCTGCTTCCTTTTGATGTCCCTGTAGAGCCGGTGTCCCTTCCACCACAGATAGTCATTCTCTCTCAGCCACTCCAGCACCTCATCCTCATGTTCCTCCTCAATGGAGTATTGCCTCCTCTCCCGTTCCTGCATATGCCTCTTCCTCCCTTTGCCAGGACCAGATGGGCCCTCATCAGAGGGGCTTCCAGTTTGTAGGGGCTGCTCCTCCACACCAGCAGCAGCAGCAGCAGCAGGATCATCATCATCATCAGCAGCAGCAGCAGCAGCATCACAAACAGGATCATAATCAGCATCATCATCATCATCAGCAGCACCAGCAGGATCATCATCATCATCATCATTATCAGCAGCAGCAGCACAAGCCGGACCAGGAGCACGAGCAGGACCAGGAGCACGAGTAGGACCAGGAGCACGAGCAGGACCAGCAGGACCAGCAGGACGAACAAGACCAGGAGTACGAGCAGTACGAGCAGGATGAACAAGTCCAGGAGCACGAGCAGGACCAGCAGGACCAGCAGGATGAGGAGCATCCTCAGCAGAGTAAGCACCAGCAGAAGCACCACCGCCAGGAGCAGCCTCAACAGAGTAAGTACCAGCAGAAGCACCACTGCCAGGAGCAGCATCAGCAGAGTAACCACCAGCAGAAGCACCACCGCCAGAAGCAGCAGCATCAGCTCCTCCAGAAGCAGAAGCAGCAGAAGCTCCAGCCTCAGAAGAGCAAGCACGTGCTACAGAAGCCCCAGCAGAAGCAGAGTGAGGGCCAGGGGGCGGGAGGGTGGCCCTGTCCCTCTTGCCAGGGCTGGCAGCAGATGGCTGAGGCTTCCTCTTTTTCCCCATGGTTGTGGGTTTGCTGGCTGGCAGGGAGGCTGGCAGGGAGGCTGGCAGGGAGGCTGGCAGGAAGGCTGGCAGGAAGGCTGGTCGGCAGGCAGGCAGCAAGGCTGGCAGGCAGGCAGGCACTAAGGCTGGCAGGCAGCAAGGCTGGCAGGCAGGCAGGCACCAAGGCTGGCAGGCAGCAAGGCAGGCAGCAAGGCTGGCAGGATGGCAGGTAGGCAAGGCACTCAATGCGTTTGGCAGCAGGTCTTTCCTCTGAATGGTGACCTGCTTCTGAGCTGCTTCCCTTTATATCCATGGGGCTGACACAATAAATCCCCCCTGCATGCTCAATTAATGCAAGGCATCCGCTAGGATTCCGCTCTGCATCCACTTCATCTGCTGTGCATCCGTTGTGCATCCACTTCATCCATTCCGCGTCCGCTCTGCATCCGCTTCATCCGTTTCACGTCTGCTTTGCTGAGGTCCCCCGGAAGCCTTGCGGATGTGCCATCCGCTCCCATCTGCTTCCATCCACTAGGCTTCTGCTCTGCATCCATTTTCCATCCTCTCTGCGTCCTCCCCCCGTCCGTTCCTTTCCGTGTTATCCGCTCTGGTTATGCAAATTTTTGCCCCTTTTGAGAGCGGATAACAACGGATGGAACATTTTTCTCATCCGCTGTGTCCTTTTTACAAACGTTTTGCATCCATTGGGCAGTGTGACAGGGACTTTAATTGTAAGTGGTAGCTTAGTTTAATCACATCTTCATCGGTTGGGATTTCTTCACTTTTTCATTGTTGTGCAAATACTATTCTCCCTGCAATCAATACATGTAAAATACATTCCCTTTGTTGTACCTGTCTGGTAGTGTGCCCAACAAAAATGTATCTGGTTTCAAATCTACATGTTGTTTTATCATTTCAATCCCCAAGCCATGTATGTATTTCTGTCTAATATATTTTTCACTTTTTGACATGCCCACCACATATGATAGTATGAACCAGATATCTGAGAATATTTACAACATTCTGCAGATTTACTGTGAAACATCTTTGCTAACCTTGAAGGTGGAAAATGCAATATATAAAACATTTTATAAATATTTTCTTTGTATGCAGTTGACATTGTTAATTTATAATTTCTATCCCATAAATTCTGCCATTGATCTAATTTAATCGAATAGCCAAAATTTTTAGAATCTTGCAACATTTTCAAGTTTGTCCTTGTTTTTTTTTCCCATGTCAAGTCCAGTTTTAATTGTATTGCTTGGAATAAATATAGTAGTCTTGGCAGGATATTCAATTTTATGGTGGCTACTCTTTCCATCAATGATACTTGTAGATTTTTTCACTTAACAAAATTTATTTTAATTGGTTGCACTAATTTATAATAACTTTCTTGACTATCTATATACCTATTTTCCTCTTTTGTTCTTTTTCTGTATGTCTATAAACAATTATTTTGATTTTTTTTCTTTATTTATTTTCAGTCCTGCAACTTCACCATACTCTCCTATTTTCCTAATTAGTCTGAGTTCATTTTCTTGTGGGTCTTCCAAGATAAAGAGCAAATCTTCTACAAATGCCTATAATTTATATTGTTCCCTTTTTATTTTCATAGCTTTAATTTCTGTCTCTTGTTTAATATCTAAACAAGAGATAAATATTTAGCAATTAAATATTTAGCAATTCTGATATCAATATGAACAGTAAGAAGATAGGGGACATCCTTTTCTTGTGACTTTTTATATTAAAACTCTCTATCCTATTTCCATTTTCTATTACCTTTGCCATTTGTTTATAGCAAATTGCCTTTGAAGTTAAAATTATTTTCATATTGTTTTAATCTGTCTCTTAGGCAAAAAAGCTATTTTAATCTTAATATATCAATTCATTTAGAAACTTTTTTACTCTCTCTGCCATTATTGAAGCACATATTTTATAGTCAGTGTTCAGTAAAGATATGAGTCTATAGTTTTTTTTATATGCATTAAATCTGAATCTCCTTTTGGAACCAAAGTAATATTTGCTTCCATCCACGAATTTGGTACCTTTGCATCAATCAATATTTTATTATGGACTTCCAACATTGATGGGCCTAAAGTATCTTGTAAACATTTTTAAAATTCTGCCTGTAACCCATCTGGCCCTGGTGTTTTATTATTCTTTTGTCTCTTGATCACTTCTGATAATTCCATCATTGATATTTGTTCATTTAACATAGTTTTTACTTTTTCTGGTACTTTAGGTAATTCCACTTTTCCAAATATTGTTTAATTTTCTCTTCTGAAGAATTTTCTCTTTTTTTATCCTCATTTTGGTAGTATAAAGTTCCTTTCTCCTCTCCTGGCTTATTTGCATTTTCAAAAAAAAAAAAGTTATGTTTAACATTTTCAGAGCACAGGACCTTTCATTAGAGAAGGAGGAAGAGTATGTGTGTGTGAGTGGCTTCACTCTTAAACAGCAGCTGGATCTCATTTCTTTGTTTGGCCTCTAGCCACCCTCTTGCCTGTTGCTAGCTCCATAGAGCCATGACCATCAGGACAGGAAAAGGGGGCATCAGAGTGTGGGACCTTCTGTATATAAGAGGAAAAGCCAAGCAGGTTATGATTGAAGGGAGGGAAGAAAATTTTGTTGTTGTTGTTTTTGTCCAGTGTATCCCAAAAGCAAATCCCAGGATTTTAGGTAATTGTGAATTTAGGCAATTAGGAAATTGTGAAGTTGTGAAGTAAGAGGAGCACCAGTACTTGCCTGAAAAGAGCAGCAAGTCCTCCTGGATTTGAGCTCTTCCAAATCCAAAAATCTAAGCCTGATGAAGGAGTCTCAGTACTTGTCTGTTGGGGCAGCAAGTCCTCCTGAACTGTCTTTTTTGGGGATGGTAAGGTAAGTTCTCACAGATTGTTGTTTTTCCCCCAGTCCAAAAACCGTGGCCTGAGAGTTCTCTCTGAGGGGAATGCACATACTTTGAATAGGGAACCAAAGTCTCCCCCAGACACCTTTTTCTGTCTGCAAACTGATAGCCTGTTGACCCAACGAAGCCAAAGTGTGAGACTCCCCACATCAGAAGGGGAAACATGGGAAGCGGTAGTTCGAGGGTTCTGAGCGGAACCTCCCGGGAGAGTTGTTGGAGGCTTGGGATGAGTGGCAGATGCCAACCCTAGCTGGGATGAAAAAAAAGAAAAAAAAAGAAAAATGTATTTGTAGAGAATGGGCTTTGCTGAGGGATACAAGGAGTCCAATGTGGCTAAATAAAGGTACTTAAAAAAAAGAAAAGAAAAATGAAACAAAAGGGCAATATATAAACAGGATCACATGGGATTTCTTTCTTTCTTTCTGTGTCTCTTTCTTTGTCTTCTATGCAACCACATGGTTTGTTCCTTAAAATTTGTGCCTTCCCCAATTTAACTGGGATTTATTGTGGGAATGATCAGTGTGTATGTAAACCTCTGAGTTTTGTTTTCCTGTGTCCTTGTTTGTGTGTGTGTGCACAAGAGAGAGTGTGTGTTTGTCTTTGTGTGTCCTCGAGGTAACTGTTAACTGTTGCAACTGTTAAGTGTCTCTGATCCCTTCAGATATGAATTTTAAATCGTAAAGAATTAAAAACACTGAGAGAAAATGTCTTCTCTCAGTCTGGTCTGGGCAACTAGACTGGATGAGGAACAGAGTTCAATTTTCTTTCCTCTCTGTGCTTTTAAGAAAAACCCAAGATTATTAGTGAATGTTTTAAGTTCATTTACAAGAAAAGTTTCATCCTTGCATTTATTGTGTTTCAATGATTTTACCTGTTCATCCTTTTTGTGAAGCATGTGAATCTAGTTTTTTTTCCCTTTCTCATCTGTTGTGTCTCCATTTTGTTGAAATTGATTTTTCTGTTTAGTAACTGCAATACTGATGTGTTATTTTTCTTCCTCTTCAAACCATGCCTGCAAGCTATCTACCCCCCCCCCCCAAAAAAAAAATCCTCTTACAAAGCCTTTCCTGGTAAAATTACCAGCAAAGGGGGGAGGGGACATTTGCTCTATGTTTTCCAGCCCTGTAACATGTGGAAGCAGATGCTACCCCTTAGAGACATTCCATCCATTGGAGCCAAAGAATTGGGTTTGGATCCACTGAAAGTCATTACGGCAAACCAGAGTGGGCAGACCTTCCCAAGCCTGACTGACCACCCATATCACCAGGCCAAGCCTACGCCACCCAGAGACATGAAGCAAAGGACTCTGAGATGGACCAGTAAAAGACTAAAAGACTCTTTTCAATCCCCAGAGGACAGTTAGAAAGATTATGGGGGGAGGGTGGAAATTCATTGTAATGGGAAATTCATTGCAATTTTTTCTTTCTTTGTATCATTTGTATTGTAATCAGTCTAATGTATTTATGTAAGGATTGTATCTGAGTGTCTGGCCCAGAAAGTTCTGAACACCTTGTATTTCTGTCTGGTGGGAGGAAAAATTGCCCAGCATGTCTGTATTATCTATTGCAAAAGTAATTGCATACACAAGCACACATATACATAGAGAGACCATTCAGAATTAGATAGAGGTTACCCCCTTCACCTATCTCCACACAAAGCTGCTCCTAGCTTCCTTTTTGAAATGTGTTTTGTGTTCTGTTTTTTTGTTTTGCTGCTCTGTGACATTAAGGCCCAAGCAAAACTCCCTGCTAATTCCATAGGAAAGGGAGCATCTCCCTCAGGCAATTCTTGAAGAGATAGCAGAAAAGAGATCTCCAAACCCTAAATCCTGACTGTAACTCACAAACGACGCTGCCCAGATTCCCAGTAAAGTAGGTTATGTTGCACTGGTGGTCTCATGAGTAGAAGTCCCAGGGCTCATTGTGTGTAATTTTAAATGCTAAATAGCCTGGATTGTATGTGAACTTTGTTTGATACCGCAGTGGAAGAGATCACCCGGCGGGAACTGGCAGAGTTTCGATCACCCGCCTAGGTGACCGGACCTTGCATCGATTAAGAAGAACCACACGGACACAATGAATCTTCTTGATGAGAGCGCCCAGAGGACTGGTCACGTTATCTTTTATTGAGTAGTCTTAGAGATAAGGATGTTTATTGGAGTTTATTTGTTCCTGCCAGTTCTTTTGCCTAATATGGAGTTGTTTATTGCCTTCAGTCTTTTTCAGGTATGATTCATTTTCTGCTACATGACTATGCACAGGAGTACCTTTAGATACTGCAACATCTCGTCTGTTTTTATTTATTTATGATATTATTCTTACTAATGGTGAGCGGTACGTCCTCTGACCCATCGCTCCCCATGTCCATAAGAGAGATCATATCTTCTTTCATGATATCAGGTTCCTCATAGTCACTATCAGAAAATTGTAACAAGGCTTGTTTTTCCATATTGCATGTAAGGCTATTGATCTTTGTGTGAGTATCTGTGATGACTTCATTCATGCTATATAGTCGATTACGCAAAAAGTTAAGTATTTTTGAAAGCATGCAAGGTCCAATAGTACACAGTAATATTAGCAATATGAGTGGTCCTATAAGTGCAGAAAGCAATGTAGTTAACCATGGTGATATTTGAAACATGCTTTGGAACCATCCCATCGACTGTTGCCGTTCTATCTCTCTATTCTTCAGTCGTTCCCTTAATTTATTTAAGGAATCTGTGACTACTCCAGATGAATCGGCATAGAAACAACAGTCCTCTCCTAAAGCTGCACATAAGCCTCCTTGTTTTAAAAATAACAGATCAAGGCCTCTTCTATTTTGTAGTGCAACTTCAGCTAGGGAAGTGAGTGATTCCTGCATAGCTGAGATGGAGACTTCTAAGGTTTTTAAGTCTTCATCTATTTCAGCCGATAGTCTACTTATTTGATTGGTATTATGAATGAGAGCGCCTATGCCTGTGCCAGCTCCTACTGTTCCCAAACCTAGCAAAACCGATAATGTAAGAGCAGTTACAATTTCCCTTTTGGCTCTAAGAAGCATCTCAGGTTCTAGAAGGGAGACAAATTCGGGATCCTTATATAATTCAATTTTTGGTAACAACATTACTTGTATGCAAAAGGCCTTTTGTTATATAAGTACATCTCCGGATACACAGGTGGTAGCACCTGTGGAACATGCCCAAATAGAAGTGTTTCCGGCTACAAAATATTGTCCTTTTAATCGATCATTAATGTTCCCTCCCATAGAAGTGTAGACCTGATTATATCCTTCTCCAATGCCACTTCGTCCCTTTCCTAAGTAGATCTGGCATTTATAGTGAGTAGAACCATTATGACAATACTGGGAATAATTGGAGGGAATGTTACCTAAACAACATCCAACACCTATAACAGAGGTAACAGTAATGGTAGAGTTCTTCCATCTACATTGATGATCGGTGGTTTGGTTTGAAAAAGCCTCTGATGAGGCTACTGCCTCGTAAAAGGGTGGAGTGGAAGATATGCAGAGCCAACAGGGTTGATGAGTAAAATTGGAGGTGGCGTTCAAAAAGGCATATGATGAAGAGATTAAAGAGAGAATTGGATTAGTAGGATTGCTTAACGGTTGTAGAAAGGAAGATTTGATATTTGAATTAGGTCCTATAGGGTTAGTAGATGGTAGGGTCACATGTCTTTGGATATAAAATACATTGCCATAATCATAACCCGAAGGATCATATATCCGTCCCCCCCATTTCATGCCTTGATCCCATAAGGGAGAGTCCTTGCCCTGTGATAGAAAAGTTATAGTGATGTTATTACACCGAGTGTTCCGGGAAGATGTCTCTCCAAAATCGCATTTTTTCCTCGTGGTAGATCTTCCGATGGAGATGTAGGTATCAGGCTTGTGTGGAGTCCATGACATATAGCCGGTCGTTTCACATCCCCAATTTTTACAGAATGTGTCTGCGACACCCCCACATTGATATTTATCATCTGCTGTTTGAGAGTGTCCAGGACAGAAGTAAAAATAGCAATTATATACATATGAGGGATAGGGTTGGGGAGGCCGGGAAGCAGAATTAATAAAGTCTTTATAAGGAATAACACCATGAAGCATTTCCGCAAAATCAAACTGCAGCTGCGGGAAAAATAGATCTAAACGAGTCATATTGCAAAGTTGAGTTAATAATTCACCCTGAGAGTCTTTGACTGTCCAGCATATTGATAAGGCGCGGTGTGGGTTGATATTATGTGCCACCAAAAAACCAAACAGGGATAACAGTATCTGGTTGACAATCAGATGCATCATTGCGTTTGTCGTGGGAAGATGGATGGAAAGGACGAACGCAGCGGGCTGGAATCCACAAAACTTTATCAGGCAATTGGATAGCGGCGTAGCCTCGACCCCATGTTATAAGCTCTGCTGGTCCTTTCCAAGCAGGATCTGGTAGATGCCTGTAATAAACAAGGGGTCTGGAAGTGGGAACAGGAGGTTTTGAAAAATGTCGAGATGCTGGGGTGAGAGGAGGGGTTCCAGTGAGGTTCAGAAAGTTCAACGTATATAGGCATATGTTGAGAATGTTTTGCAGTGCTGGGAGGTTGGGGGGCCTCGGGTGGCCATTTGACCCCATATACCTCTGAAGAGCTAACTTCAGGGTTTGGTTAGCTCTTTCAACGATAGCTTGCCCTTGACTATTAAATGGTATACCAAATTTGTGAACAATGGACCACTTATGGCAAAATTCCGCAAAGGCGGTACTAATATAAGCTGGCCCATTGTCTGTTTTTAGCGTGTGTGGACATCCCAGCACTGTAAAGGTTCGAATACAATGATTAATTACATGTTTGGTGGATTCACCTCTTTGTGGAGTTGCCATAATAAAACCCGAAAAGGTGTCCACCGATACATGCAAATATTTCCAAGGTGCAAATGGGATAAATTGAGTAAAATCCATTTGCCAGGTTTCACATGCTTGAATCCCTCTGGGGTTGGTGCCTTGAGCTAAGCCTTTACTCTGCTTACTACAAGTAGGGCATTGTTGAATAATGGCTGTTGCTTCAGCCATGGTAATTCCAAATTGTTTTACAAGGGCTCTTTTGTTTTGATGGAAATATTCATGGCTCTGAGAAGCTGTGAGTGCAATAGGCATAGGTGCTTTAATAGTAATTGGGCATGCAGTACACGCTTCATCGGCTCTTTGATTGCCTTCTGATAAGAACCCAGGTAGGTTTTGGTGACTTCGTATATGGGCTAGAAAGAGGGGGCATTTGCGTTTATTCAGCAGGACCTGTAGATCACTTAGTAAATCATACAGATCATGCGGAGTAGCAGGGAATATATATGCTTCAAAGATATTATTAACCAGTGAGTAACATATAGACTATCAGAGATCACATTAATTGATTGGTGTGGGAACAGGGCAAGGGCCATATTGAATGCGGCCAATTCCGCCTTTTGTGCAGAGGTTTGTGGAAGAGTTAGCCTTTTATGCCAGGTGTTAAGATATGTCCATGTACATGCCCCATGGGTTTTGGACCCGTCTGTAAAAACCGTGAGAGCAGCAGGAATGGGGGTCGAGGTGATGGGACTGCTGAAGGATATAGGGATGACTTTTATGAGTTGAAGCCTAGGATCAGAGGGGAGGTGACACGACGTATGTCCTACCCAATCAGCCAGGGCATCCTGTATGATGGCAGATGACTGATATAGTGGCTCCCATTGAGTTAATTTCATGGGAACATTTAAAGTGTCTATGTCATATCCAATTAGAGTTTTTGCCCTGTGTCGTCCCTTATGTATAATCTGTGCAATTTGTATGTGGCGGGTAGAGATAGTGACACGAGGAGTATGGGGTAAATGTAACCATTCTATAATGTGCAGGGATTTCTTTGGCGAGGGTGGGATTTGTAATAATATATCCGTAGTGAGCATTGGAGTGTTAAGAGAGCAAGGGATAGCGGGTGATTGTCACTTACTCGATCCACCCATAGATGAGTTAATGTCCTGTTAACTAATTGCAGGACATCCTTATGATCCTTGGAGAGAATTACTTTATCCGAAGGATGTTTTAGACCTGTTAGAGCATTAAAGAGCAGAGAGAGCTGAGCAGTGGTAAGAGAGAGATATGGTCTGGCCCAGTTGAGAGTGCCAAGATATTGCTGAAGCTGTACTAATGTGGGGTTAGAGGGTAATGACAATATAGGCAGCGCGGGAGTAGCGGCAGCCTGTAAAAGCTTATGACCTAGATATGTGAATGGATATTTGCGCTGTATTTTTTCAGGTGCTATGTAAAGTCCTGCCGCCTGTAATATAGTTGTCAACTAGGGTAGGCTCTCTTGTATAACGCCCTTCTCACCTGCAGTTGCTATTAGTATATCATCCATGTAATGATATACGAGATAGTTGGGATAGAGTGCTCTATAAGGTTGTAATGCCTCTTTAACATAAGCCTGACACATAGTTGGTGAATTAAGCATGCCCTGGGGTAGCACTTTCCATTGATATCGTTGGGAGGGTTGAGAATTGTTTAATTCAGGTATAGTAAATGCAAATATTTGCCTGTCTTGTTTTTGAAGGGGGATGGAGAAGAAACAGTCTTTTAAATCTATTATCACTAGATCATAATCCGAAGGTATGAGATTGGGGTTAGGTAGTCCACATTGCAAAGCCCCCATTGGTTTTATAATGGCATTTGTGGCACGTAAATCTTGTAATAGGCGCCATTTACGGGATTTTTTCTTTATCACAAAAACTGGTGTATTATAAGGGCTTGTGGACAGCTCAATATGTCCAGCAATTTTTTGAGCATGGATCAATTCTTTTAGGGCATTTAATTTTTCTAATGGGAGAGGCCATTGATCAACCCAGACAGGAACAGAGGTAGTCAAAGATAGCGGTAGCGTATGAGGCATAAGGAAAATCGTCAAGGAAAAGAAATGGTAGCTTGCAATTGCGAAAGGAGATCCGGTCCCCACAGGTTAAAGGACAGCGGAAGCACATAGGGTTTTATGTGCGCGATAGTAGAAACCCCAGCAATAGAAGCAGACAACCAGTTAAAGCTGACCTGAGCGGCTTGAGCTCCTCCCACACCGTGAACTGCCGGCGAAGGGTCGAGCGGCCACTCAGGGGGCCATTCAGAGGCAGAAATAACAGAAGCGTCAGCACCCGTGTCAACGAGACCTGAAAAGGATCGGTTGTTGAGAATAACCGTGAGTAAAGGTTTCGAGGTCTGTACAGGTCGTTGCAAAGCCATAAAGGAAAGGGAATTGGAGGAGTGCAAAAGAAGTATAAAGGTAGCTACAATCATGCCCTTTTTTAGAAAAAAGGGGCGATCTCCCATTACTGCCATGGACAAACAATTTATAGAGTAAACATTGTAAAGAAAAGGAGCGGCTATTACTCCTTCTATTATCAGAGCGGAGGTGGGGATCAGCAAAGCAGGACAGTCAGATGCAATAGGGTGTTGTGTAGTTATAGTGAGGGGAAGAGTAATGACTGCCCCTACGTCCTCATAAACTACATCTTCTGATAATTCAGCAGGGAATGCATTCCGATTTGCAACCTTATTGTCGGGGCTAGTTGCCAACCCCGCAACTAGTTTTCCAAAGCCTGTCCCTGCTGAGGATTGGATCGGCATTGGCTCGCCCAGTGATAGCCCTTACGGCACCTTGGACATATGGTTTTAGGCTTGGTGGTTTGGGCAAAGGTTTTTCATTTTGGAGCATTTCCCCCTCCCCGAGCCCTGCATTGACTTTTAAAATGACCTGGTTTTCCACAATTATAACAGTTTCCTTGACGAGGCACAGTCATAGGGAAGGTGGAGGATAGCGCAGAAGCAAGGGCAGAAGCGTTAGAATGGGCACGATGTGCTTCCGTGCCAACATCTTGACAGGCTCTGATATAATCTGCCAGAGTTTGATGTGGTATTGATTGCAGCGGTTTTAGTACCGCCTGACAGTCTGCATTAGCGTTAGAGACTGCTAATTTTATTAGTAATTCAGCCTGTGCAAGCGGATTGTCAATTTGTCTGTTAATGGCATCAGACAGTCTGTCTATAAAGGTAGAGTAGGGCTCAGAAGGTCCCTGAAGAATCTTCGCAAAGGACAAAGTAGGTTGCGAAGAATCGGGTATGCGGCGGAAAGCATTTAAAGCAGCATTTTTCATTAAATTGCATCCTTGAATGCCAATTGTAATTTCTTGCTGAGGAGTAATTATGGTATTTTGGCATAATAAATGGTCTATTGTTACATTCGGTGGTAAACCAGCAGCCGCGGCGGCTTGGATGGCTATTCTATAATCATTATGCCATGAAGCCAATTGTGAGGAAGTGAGTAACATATTAGCCATAGCTTGCCATTCAGAAAATAAGATACGGTAATTAGTTGCCATATTTTCCATAAGTGTACGGACATATGGTGACTGAAGACCGTATTTAACAGTGGCAGTTTTAAGTTCCTTCAATATGTCCCATTCCATTGGAACGTAATGAGGAAAGGGAGCGTTAGCCCCCGCCGGAGTGTGTAATACCATAAGAAAACAGGAAAGGTCTTCCGGCGAAACCTTCCCAGTTTGTATTGCCTTTTGAAAGGAATTCATAATAGGAGGTTCTGTCGAATTGGTTTTGTCAGGGGTTTTTAAGGGCTCGTCAAAGGAAGTTAGTGACGGTGTGTTAATCAACTGATAGGGGGGTGGACAACTTAAAGATGTTAGCGAAGGATATAGAGAAGAAGGGTTAGAAGAGGTATTAAGGGGAACAGAATTTGAAACATTATCAATTTTGGAAGACGATGTATCTTCAGGAGATTGTTCCATTTGTGGATTAGTTGAAATTGGAAACATCGTCGTTATGGCAGTCATTAGGGCTTGCCACGTACACAAAATGTCTGGAGGAGCTCTGGGGGGATTACGGAGCCATTTGCCAATACATGCCCATGTAGAAGACTTGAGAGTGCCTTCTTCAGGATAAGTGGGGCAATTTTTTGAAGGTAAAGGAGAAAATGAGAAATTTGTCTCTTCGATAGAGGATATATAGTTGTGCCGTTAACCTTTTGCAGGTTGTTAGCTTTCCTGACTATAGAGGAAAGTTCCTCCACATGTTTGGAGAGAACTTTGGATTTTGAGGAGCCCATACTTACGAAGCGCTTGCCTTCCTGGTGCGTAGTATAGGAGTCGAGCGACATATCCCTGGACAAGAATCACATCGGGGTCACCAGTTGTGAAGTTTGTTCGATACCGCAGTGGAAGAGATCACCCGGCGGGAACTGGCAGAGTTTCGATCACCCACCTAGGTGACTGGACCTCGCATCGATTAAGAAGAACCACACGGACACAATGAATCTTCTTGATGAGAGCGCCCAGAGGACTGGTCACGTTCTCTTTTATTGAGTAGTTTTAGAGATAAGGATGTTTATTGGAGTTTATTTGTTCCTGCCAGTTCCTTTTGCCTAATATGGAGTTGTTTATTGCCTTCAGTCTTTTTCAGGTATGATTCATTTTCTGCTACGTGACTATGCACAGGAGTACCTTTAGATACTGCAACAATTGTACACTGGCTAACCTTTGGCCTCACACATCCTGGAAGCTAAGAGCTAGGCAGGTAATAACAATAACCTTGGAAATGGGCAGCCTGTAATTTAAAGGCTATGGAAAATGTAGGGGTTTGTGCTTACAACCTGACTGTAAGCTCATAAAAAGTACAACAAATATCTGAAAATTAATTGGCATGAAAAATTGGACCCAGCCAAAAAAAACAACAACCACCAAATCCAGAAATTTTCCCAGGCTGCTAGACCATCATGGTTGAAAGCTTTTGGGAGCCACTGAAAGAACCTTTTTCTGCCACCTCTTTTTCAATACCTCCCCCTTTGCATCTGGAAAAATTAAAAGTACCCATCAAGCCTCCCTAATCTGGCCACCTTTTAAACTTTTGTCAAAACACTCATGTGTTTTGGAAAAAAAAAAGAGAGATTGTAGGTAGTTAGCAACCACCCTTCTCCTAGAAAAATGAAATATCCTGGGAAATATTAAAAAGACAGAATATTTCCCCTAAAAAGAGTAAAGTAGAAACCCAGAGAAGCAGAAACTCAGCCCCTCCACCTGTGCTAATGGGCCATTAAGGCCTAGTCCAGAGTATTCGACACAGTAAAGGGTCTACCCATCTCACCACCTTGTGTCAGCCAACACTCAGGTGAAGCCATGTGGTCCAGACAAAGCTTACAAAGTGAGCTAAGATTCCAGCCCCTGGGAGTCTGACAGCCAATGTACATTTCTTGCACAGGAACAGGAATCACTAAGGTGGGGCCCAACAAAGGTTATATAAGGGTCTCTCAGCATCTTGGTCTTTCCTTCCTGACCTTCTTCTCACCTTGAAGTAAGTATGTGATCATCCTTTCTTTTTCACTTTGGAGCTCTAAGCCATGTGGTCCTGCTGTCCACCATTAAACCATCTTTCCAAACAGCCTGCATGTTTCCAGTGTCTTGTTCCCCACTTGGAACTGAACCCAGAAGGATATTTCTTTCAACAACAGAATACAGAGAAAATGGACTGTACTTGATAATTCTGCTGATGCCATAAAGGATTGTACTTGCTTTTTTAAAAAATCTGATAAAAGGAATGTTTAATTTGATATAAAGCAGTATCTTATGTTTGATCTGATATAAAGCAATATCTTATGTTTACATAAAGGCCTGACTTCAGTTACTAGCCTGACAACATTTATCAAAACCAGCACGGAGACAGATTGTTAATGCTTTGAAAAGATTCCTTATCAGGGTTGTTTCATTGCTATCCTTTTCATGAAACCAAAGATAATATTACAATTTCCATCTTAAAGAGAGATTGAAGTGATAGAGTTATAACTGTAGGAATTCAATTGGGAAATAATTTTCCGGAATTTTTTCTATTTTTGTTTTCTTCATAACTTATAAGTGAATTCATTAAATAATCAGGGCAGATTTGTGCCAGTTCTGTCCTACATACATATAAAAAAAAGTTCATTTCCTTTATTACAGTGAAATTCTTACCACAAAGAATGCCATGATGATTTCCAGACATCTGCAACATTGTCTTACCTTGGCTAAAATTCATACTCATGATTCCACTATGCATATTGTTGCATGTGTATGAGAGATATAACAGTGAAGCATATTCTTCTACTGCAGGATTGTCAAACTCACAGCCCGCAGGCTGGATGTATCACATGCTGGCCCTGCCCCTGCCCAATTTAGTGAAGGGGAAAGAGGTCCTGATATATCATGTGACACCGTAAGTTTGACACCCCTGTTCTCCTGCACAGAGTGTGTAAAACAATAAGGATTTGTATACATTTAAATAAGCTATCTTTATTTTTGTGGTTTTCACACTATGCAAACACACCTGTCACTGATTTCATTCTAACTGCCACCAGTACAAGCTTTATTATTAGGTTGTGTTGCATCTGCTCATTGTCCTATTTTCTTTATAAAAAGATTGCTTCAAAATGGAATCCAAATCATTTGTTTCCCTTGCAGGAAAATCATTACAAAAGAACCCCCTAACCTACATACTATATCTCACTGAGCATTTAATAATTGACTTCCAGTTTTTAAAAGCAGTACAATTTAAAGAAGCAACTACTAAGAGCTCTCATTTAAAAATCTACGACATCATAATGAGTATTACAAGGTTTTCTGCAGCCACTTGGAATAATGGGACAGGCCATAACATTTGCATATAAAACATAATGGCATAGAATAAACATCCTTAAGATGAATTCATATTACCGAATCAATTCTCCATTACTAGAGAGAACTAAATAAATAGTCCACTATTAATTACTTAAATGAAGACTAATTATTTAGGCTGAAATGTTGTGACTATTTCAAAGTAACGGATAACTTTCAACTTTAAGGGTTATTACCCGTTGTCCTTGGATACCTAATAGAAAAGGAGCCTATATATGAATCTCCAATTTTTCTCACAGTTAGTGGCATTAGATGGATGTCAACATCCTGCCTCAGAATAGCATGGGAGGAAGTTAATTGAAACAGCAAATTCTTCTACATTGCGGCTCTCCTGTTTCTAAAGCCCATGTCACACAGCACCAACAGATGGAAAGAGGATGTAAAATGGAGGGAAACACTTGCCATCTGTTGGTTAACGCTATGTATCCATTCTGTACTCACTGCATACGTTTTTCATACTCTGTATCCGTCCAGCATCTGTTTACTGAGATTTCATCCACTCAAAAAGTTTTGAGCTGCACAAAACTTTATTTGAGCGGATAAAGTATCCAACGCGTCCATTATACATCCGCTACGCATACGGGGAACATCCGTTATACGTCCATCGTCATCCGTTACGCATCCGCTATATCCGCTAGGCATCCACTGCGCATCCGCGCAACTCACATCCGCTCCAGCAGAAAACTGACACAGGGAGGAAGCAAAACGGATGCAGAATGGACACACAGTGTTAGTAGCACGGACGTAGAAAGGATGAAAGCGGATGCAGCTCAGACACAAAGCATCAAAACGGAAAAAACATTCCTATAAGGGACGTATCTTGGATATTTAGGATGTTTGGAGGATACCTGGAGTATGTGGAAGGACACCTAGCGGAAAAATGATATTTCCTATAAAAAGGGGGAGAAATCACCTGGATCTCACTTTCAGTCCAGCAGCCCTGCTTTGCAGACCTTTTCAGCCTTGCTCTTGCTCTTGCTCTTCCACAGCATCCAGTCATCTCCACCTTGGATCGTCGCACACTCCTTTTGGTAGCTGCCATCATTCTACAACAGTGCAAACCCCTCTACAGGCTCTTTCACCTGTTCTATGAGAAGAAAAGGAGGCGTCCAAGAAGTGTGTGGGTCCAAAGATGGATCGCAAGAAGAGCCGAGTACGGACTGTATGACAAGCTGATGGTGGAGCTGAGGAACGAAGACACTCGTGCATTCCAGAACTTCCTGAGGATGCCACCAGCCATGTTTGACGAAGTTGTGGAGTGGCTGAGACCCAGGTTGACCAAGGCAAACACCAACTTCCAGCTCAGCCTGGAACCTGGGCTCAAGGTGGCACTCACTCTGCGCCACCTGGCCTCTGGGACCACGTACAGGAACATGCAGTATGCCTGGAGGGTGCCACACAACACCATCAGCATTGTGGTCAGAGAAGTGGTGCAGGCCATCATCGAAGAATACCTGGAGGAGCTCCTCCAGTGCCCCTCCACTGAATAAGGCTGGAAGAAAGTTGTAGAGCAGTGGTATCAGAAGTGGAACTTCCCCCACACCATTGGAGCCATAGATGGGAAGAACGTGGCCTGCAAAGCTCCAGCCAACTCAGGGTCCACTTATTTCAACTACAAGGGCTTCTTCAGCATCATCCTCTTCGCCATGGTCAATGCTGACTACAAGTTCATGGACATTGATGCTTCAGGCAACGGGTCAGCTTCAGGTGCCCAGGTATACAATGTCAGTCACCTCAAGGAGGGGCTGGAACGCAACCTCATCATGGGCTTCCCAGATCCAGACCCCCTGCCCAACGACACGCAAGATGTGCCCTACTTCATCATGGGGATGATGACTTCTCCCTCAGAATCTACCTCAAGAAGCCCTACACTTCCAGATACCTCACCCGTGAAGAGAGGATCTTCAACTACAGGCTGTCCAGGGCAAGACTATTTCTAAAAGTTTCCAAATGTGTGAAGCAAAGATAAACTTTATTAATAACAAACTGTAAAAGCAAAATGACCCAAGTAAAGTGTCCCAAGCAAAGATAAAGTCAACAGGTCTCTGGCACTCTGGCACCTCAGACCAGCACTCTGGCAACCCAGTCTCTGGCACTCTTCTCAGTCACTCTGAGGAGTGTCCATAGTCTCAGGGGTGAAGGGTCCAGGTGCTGTGGAGGTGGCAGTGGCTGGAGTGCTGGTTTGAGGCGCCATTGTGGTGTCTGGCCCCAAGAGGACAACAGGGGATGGTGTGTGGAGGAAGCTCTCGGAGAGCTGGCTCAGTCCTGTGATGTTGAGAGCCCCTTCCTCCATGACATGGGGAGTCAGTCCTAAGACCGATGACAGATGTTCTGAGGCCGGGCTTGGCTGTAGGGTGGAGGAAGGAGAAGTGTAGTGGGGCTGTCTGGTCTGCAGGTGAGGGAGGTGAGGCATCAGTGGCATCTGTGGCGTCGGTGGCATCTGTGGCATCGGTGGCATCAGTGGCATCTGTGGCGTCGGTGGCATCGGTGGCACCCGTGGCGTGCGATGAACCTGTGCCTGGACTGGGAAGGGCTGCCTGTGCTGCTGGAACTCCTGGTAGCCATAGCCTTGGTAGGTGAGGGCCTGTGGAAAGCTTTGGAAGGGCTTTGACATCACCTGGGGTTGAGGAGCAGACCTGGACTGGGTCAGAGCAGGTTCAGCTGGGCCTGGAGGGTGGTGCAGAAGACCGGTGATCCTCTCCTTGATCACCTATACTGGGATTCAGACATGTCCATGAGCGTCTGGTTGACATAGGTGAGGAAGGGCTTTCTGATAGAGGATGGTATGTCAGTGTGTACCAGCTGAGAGAGGAGATCTACACTGTTTTTGATGGTGTCCCTGATCTCCAGCAGGACAGTGTGGCTCTGTCCCTCCGGTCTGGCTTTCTGCCTGCTTTCTGTGGAGGTGGAGCTGGGTGTGGGTTGGTCTCTGGTGGCAGTGGCCTCCTCTTGTTCCAACTGCGTCAGGGGGTCCTCCACGTGCTCCACCACGGTGAGTGCAGCTGTTGGGGGGAAGTCTCCATCGTGGGGCGCTCCAAAGATACCTGCCTGGACACAGAAGCTGACTCTTGGCCAGAAAAGGACTGGCTCTCTGTGGGCTGCCTGAGAGAGAGGGTTGACAGAGTGGCTGCTTCTCTGTGGTGGACAGAGAAGCTGCACTTGGCCATCACGTAGGTCTCCTGGTCGGTGAGCTTGACTGCGGCCTGGCCAGACTTCTTGAGATGCAGCTTCCCATACCAGGTGTGCATGTGCTTCCACCACCTGAGGAGGACCTCCAAAGTGTTGCCCAGGCTCTCCACCTTCTCTCTCCAAGCCACCTACTTCTGCTTGGTGTCTCGATAGAGCCTGTGTCCCTTCAGTCAGAGGTACTCGTTCTCCCTCAGCCATTCGAGCACCTCATCCTCATGTTCCTCTTCAATGGAGTATTGTCTCCTCTCCCTATCGCACGATTGCCTCTTCCTCCCTCTGGCAGGGCCTTCTGGGCCCTCATCAGTAGGGCTTTGAGGTTCTCGGGGCTCAGCAGCAGCACCAGGAGCACCAGGAGCACCAGCAGCACCAGGAGCACCAGCAGCACCAGGAGCACCAGCAGCACCAGAAGCACCAGCAGCACCAGCAGGACCAGCAGCACCAGCAGCACCAGGAGCACAAGCAGCACCAGCAGGACCAGGAGCAGCATCAGCAGAGTAACCACCAGCAGAAGCACCAGCACCAGGAACAGCACCAGCAGAGTAAGCACCAGCAGAAGCACCAGCACCAGGAGCAGCACCAGCAGAGTAAGCACCAGCAGAGTCAGCACCAGCAGCAGAAGCCCCAGCAGAAGCAGAGTCAGGGCCAGGGGGTGGGATGGTGGCCCTGTCCTTCTTACCAGGGCTGGCAGGAGTAGGCACAGGCTTCCTCTTCTTCCCCATGGTTGTTGGCTGGAGATGTGTCTAGCAGCAGGTCTTTCCTCTGAATGGTGACCTGCTTGCGAGCTGCATCCTTTTATATCCACGGGGCTGATGCAATGCATCCTCCCCGCTTGCGCAGTGAATGCTTTGCATCTGCTATGCATCCGCTATGCATCCGCTAGGCGTCCGTGATGCATCTGCGTCATCCTCTAGGCATCCACTCTGCATCCGCTCCTTCCGCTGCGCGTCCACTTCGCTGTGCTCCCCCAGAAGCCCTGCGGACGTGTCATCCGCTTCCATCCGCTTCCATCCGCTAGGCTTCCGTGGAGCATCCGCTTAACATCCTCGCTACGTCCTCCCCCTGTCCGTTCCTTTCCGTTGTTTTCCACTCTGTTTATGCAAATTTGGGGCACTTTTGATAGCAGATAACAACGGATGGAACATTTTCTCATCCGCTGTGTTCTTTTTACATACGTTTTGCATCCATCGGCTGATGTGACAGGGCCTTAACATATTTATGTCAGTGAGGAGAACAAAGTCATATTGGCGAAATCATATTGTTCTTATAACAACTTTCAACATTCCTTAAAAGTATATATCATGGAGAGCATTCATTTACAAGTTAATGCTCTCCATTACAGACTGAACATTACGTTACGGAAGATCCAACCATTATCCTGAAATATAAGTGGACAGCAGACTTAGAACTGCAGCTAGGAAAGGAAGGTTAGGTTTAGGTTGTCTGTCTGTCTGTCTGTCTGTCTCTCTCTCTCTCTCTCCTTCCCTCCCTCCCTCCCTCCCTCCCTCCCTACCTACCTACCTACCATGGTTTCCATCTGATTTATGATGAGATTGTTATTAATATAGATGCCCTGGGCCACAGCAAGTATTCCAGTTAAGTGCAGCATTCCCAATTCTTTCTCCAGTAACATCTACTTAAATTGTATTCAATACAACTTAGTTTACTGCTTGACCACACTAGTCATTATTCTATGACTAAGTAGACATTATTCCACATTATAAACTATTTTAAACCTCTCTGGAATTCTGTAGAATTAAAGAAAATGAAAATGTATTACTCAGTAAAGGCTGGAAACACTTCTTTTCTGTTGCTTGGAATTTTAATCCAACCATTATCAGGACATCATTAACACTCTTAATGTAGTCTAATATCTAAAAAAATCAGCATCATTTTGGCTGTCTTTATTCCTCAAAGTTATATTAATAATACTTTATAGCAATTACTATTTTTGACATTTATTTATCCTTTATGAATGGGTGTCAGTGTATAACTTTTATCTATTAATACAAGACAAATGATGAACTATTCTCTGGAATATTATGCATAGCTAGACAACAATAGCTTAGTTATTTGAATTTCTCCTTTGTTTTTAATTCTTTTTATCTGTCCCACTTTTGGTCTGAACTTCTAACAGAATTTCAATGTACATGATGAAGTTTTATGGCATATTGCTTTCCAGTTCAGCATTTCCATGACTAGCAAGCATACAAGCGTTTGACCTTGCTAGAAAGAGAGCATGGATGAAAGAGAAAATGAAGGAATCAGTGGATCATTGTGATGTGAGGAATCTGAAATAATTTAAGGCCTTTTGTGTTAAGAAATTATGTTGCACATTATCCTAACATAAAATTGACCTTTTTAAAATTTTACTGAGCTTATGTCAGCATGGTTTCTGTGATAGATTTTCCAGTGTGTATATTATGATTTAATTAACTGTGGTTTAACAAATAGGTCACAATTGGCTGGTTCAAACAATTCAAGATGGACAGTGATTAAAATATACATGTATTTATACGTATGGGTGTAAACATCCACATCCACCCACACCCACCCACAGCCATATATATAACACATACACACATGCACACAGATTTGCCAGTGTGCCCACATTAAAAAATGACAATAAAGGTTATCTATCTATTACACTAAAATGATCAACATAGTTTACAGCTCCAAGTAGTTGGGTTTGGGTAACTTTTTGAGAAGTTGGATATATCTTCAATTTGCATCAACAAGGCTCATGCCATAAAATGATTTATCTCTATGGTATGAGACTAAAAAGAGCTCATAATGGCCTTCCACATTTCCTCAAAGCCTTATTTACCAACCAGTTCCTTTAGTCAAAAGGTCTTCTGTGAATGCACTTCCTATATCTTTTCTAGCACCTTGAATAACATAGTGAGGTTTCTGCCCCTGTATGATGGTCTTTCCTGCCTATTGGAATAATTGGAGAAGGCTTCAGAAACAAAGCAAAATAATAAGACTACTCCAGTTTTAAAACTTGGAAGGGTATGTTGCAGCTCTGATGAAGGAATAGAAGTTCTTATAAATCTTCTTCAAAGCAAAGTGCCCCTCCAAACTTTACACTTGCCTGATAAGGTACTAAGACAAGACCCAACAATACTTAGTAGTGTATAATATGTTCAGTTACCCAAGAAACCACATTCTAGGAACCCTAGAGATTGTAGTAAGAAACACAGGGAAGGAAGAACAGGGTTGTCCTGCTTCAATTCCAATCAGCTTCTCTCACAAGGAGATTGAACAGGGATCAATTCTTGGAACACACTGAGGTGAAATAATATAAAATCTAGCATTTAATTAACACAGTGTGATATAATCATTTAAACTGATTTTCAGATGCATAGAACCCGAAGTTGAAAGCAGAGTCAATTGCAACATTAGCGATGATCCCAAGACATGCTAAAAATATATTTCTTTATACCTCTAGTGCTCTAGTGCCTGATACATTGAGACTATAAGTACCAAAATTCCCAGCCAAATATGGGAAACTGTAATCTAAATGTCAATGGATTGCAAAATGTTGGACCAATAAAATCATGGATATTTGGAAATCCAAGGGAAAGGAATTTGGAGGAAGCAATCTTTCAGCTAATTTTGTTCTGACTCAGAATATTATATGATTGGCTACTTTTCACAGAATGAGGCATGAAATTGGTTCTTCATGGAACTGTGATCTTCAAGAGACCTGAAAATTACCTAGATCAGCTTCTTGCATTTACCATGTGTTCATATACCTTATAGAGGATTGTTGATAAAAGACTAATGCTCATGATTATCATCTAACATAATGGATTTCAGAGATAAGTTATTATCATGGAGTCAAAACATGGAAGACCACCTAAATAATCCAAAGGTATGGTAGATCTATAAATTAGAGCAAATCTTTCTTTCTTTCTTTCTTTCTTTCTTTCTTTCTTTCTTTCTTTCT
>BLBF01000017.1:4432257-4506266 GCA_015471245.1 Laticauda colubrina | reverse complement strand
CTCCCTATCATGAGACGCCCATCTGATGCGGGATAGCAGATACCGCACCCTGTGACCTAAATAATCCCTTTTGATTCTATGATTCTCCAGTCTGCAGGGTCACAGATTCTCCAGTCTTATGGTACACCAAGTGCTGAAGTATCAAACTGAAATGTTATTGAATCTTTACATTTTCCCTGAAAGTATAAAGTATAATAAAGACATTATGCAGCTTTGAGATTTTCATTTCCGTATCTCCCACCAAGATTGTGAAGAGATATTATTTCTTTCATTATTCAATCTCTCCATAAAATGTTCCACTTCTCCTTGTGATTTTATCTAAAAGCCATTGCTATTACATAATGAAGCTGACTGCATATCAAATTGCCAGTCTGCAGCAGCATATCAAAAAATAAAATAAAATAAAAAGCAGATGATGTTGTCTCTCAAGCTGACTTTTAAGCTAGGCATCACAAAATACTCAGTTCATAAAGCATGCTTTAGATAAGGTTATGGTGATTCTGGTTTATCTCTTCCAACAGATTCAACAGTTAATATCTGCATTATCATGGGAAATAATTTCAAGGAATGTTTTCTTCTTATCAGATTCATTGTTTTTAACCAACATTCTCCAGACTGAATGCCAAATATGTATAGATGTTACAGGTCAATATGATAATATGTTTCCTCTAACAAATGTAGATGGTATTAAGGTTTTCCTTCTAAACCATGTCAAAAGCTAGAACATCGAAATTCTCATCTGTCAATCTGAGAATTAATGCTATATGTTGGCTTTATATAATGTAGGACGAGTTCATGATCTAATAAAGGAGAATATTTACCAGTATCAGATTAGCACTGATGATGTTACTTAAGCCGATGTCACACTGAACCAACGGATGCAAAGAGGATGTAAAACGGACAAAAAAGCTTGCCATCTGTTGGAAAACGCGATGCATCCGTTGTGTACTCACTGCATACGTCTTTCATACGCTCTATCCATCAAAAATCCACTACTGCTATTTCATCTGCTCAAAAAGTTTTGAGCTGCACAAAACTTTTTGAGCGGATGAACTTTCTGCTGCATACGATCTACATCCGCGACACATACGGGCAACAAACATTCTACGTTCGTTGTCATCCGTTACACGTCCGATGTATCCTCTCAGCATCCTCTGACCATCTGTGCAACTCACATCCACTGCAGCGGAAAGCAAAAAGAGGGATGAAGCGAAAGGTACGCAGAACGTCAACACAGCGTTAGTAGCATGGACAAAGAAAGGATGAAAGCGGATGCAGCTCGGATAGAAAACATTAAAACAGACAATATGTTCATATATGGGACCTATCTTGGATATTTAGGATGTCTGGAGGGTCCCTAGAGTATGTGGAAGGACAGCTAGCGGAAAACTGACATTTCCCATAAAAAGGGGGAGGAAATCACCTGAATCTCACTTTCAGTCCAGCAGCCCTGGTGTGCAGAACTCTTCAGCCTTGCTCTTGCTCTTCCACATCATCCATTGATCTCCACCATGGATCATCGCACACTTCTTTTGGTAGCCGCCATCATTCAACACCAGAACCAAGCCCTCTTCAGGCTCTTTCACCTTTTCTATGGGAAGAAAAGGAGGCAGCCAAGAAGTGTCTGGGTCCGACGATGGATCGGGAGAAGAATGGAGTTTGGACTCTATGACAAGCTGATGGTGGAGCTGAGGAATTAAGACCCTCGTGCATTCCAGAACTTCATGAGGATGCCACCAGCCATGTTTGATGAAATTGTGGAGCGTCTGAGACCCAGGTTGACCAAGGGAAACACCAACTTCTGTCCCAGCCTGGACCCTGGACTGAAGGTGGCACTGACTCTGTGCCACCTGGCCTCTGGGACCACATACAGAAACATGCAGTATGCCTGGAGGGTGCCACACAACACCATCAGCATTGTGGTCTGAGAAGTGGTGCAGGCCATCATCGAAGAATACGTGGAGGAGCTCCTCCAGTGGCCCACCACTGAAGAAGGCTGGAGGAAAATTGGAGAGCAGTGGTATCAGAGGTGGAACTTTCCCCACACTGTTGGAGCCATAGATGGGAAGCACGTGGCCTGCAAAGCTCCACCCAACTCAGCGTCCAATTATTTCAACTACAAGGGCTTCTTCAGCATCATCCTCTTTGCCATGGTTGATGCTGACTACAAGTTCATGTACATCGATGCTTCAGGCAATGGGTCAGCTTCAGATGCCCAGATATACAATGCCAGTGACCTCAAGGGTGGGCTGGAATGCAACCTCATCATGGGTTTCCCAGATCCAGACCCCCTACCCAACGACACACAAGACATACTTCTCACCACTATGCAGCATTGCCCACAGACCATGAGGAGCATCATGGAAGCTTGCTGCATCCTTCACAATCTCATGTGCACCCGCTACCCAGTGTTGCAGAACAGGCTTGTGGACCGTCAGCAAGGCAGTGGGGATGTGGAGCCTGGTGAATGGAGGCAAGGACTAAACCTGATAGACACTGTGGATGTGCATAACCCCAACAGAGCTTCACATGAAGGGAAGAAGCAGCGCAACCTCCTGAAACTCTGGCGCAACTCCCCAGCTGGAGCAGTGGAGTGGTAAGACAGGATGATAGATGATTAATGGGTGCTTCCTTCAGCCTGTCTCATAACACTGATGAGATTGTACCATGTATGCTGAGTGGCCCTACAATGAATACAGCATTAATAAAGAGTTTTGTTTATGTTGAAATGTGTTGATCAATGATTAAATTGTTGTTGATAATAAAGGGCCATATGTGTGGCAGCTGGGAGGGTGGACCATACAGTCCCACTATGCTTGCACTGGAGGTTTATCTATCCCACAGCTATCCTTACCCATCCCACAATTATACTTATCCCACAGCTATCCTTACCAATTCCACAGCTATCAATACCCATCCCACAGCTATCCATCCCACAGCTATCCTTACCCATTCCTCAGCTATCCATCCCACAGCTATCCTGACCAATACCACAGCTATCCTTACCCATCCCACAAGCATGCAAAGGCTTAACCCTTTTTTCAAAGTTTTCCCCAATACTTTATTAAGTAAAAAAAATGAACCAAGTGTGTGAAGCAAAGATAACCTTTATTAATAACAAACTGTATGACTTTATTAAAAAGCAAAATGACCCAAGTAAAGTGTCTTTAAGCAAAGATAAGGTGAACAGGTGACAACTCAGTCTCTGGCACACTTCTCAGTCACTCTGAGGTGTGCCCATGGTCTCAGATGTAAAGGGGCCAGGGACTGTGGAGGTGGCTGTGGCTGGAGTGCTGGTGTGTGCAGGAAGCTCTCAAAGAGCTGACTCAGTCCCATGAGGTTGAGAGGCACTTCCTCAAGGACCTGGGATGTGAGGCCCAAGACTGATGACAGATGTTATGAGGAAGGTCTTGGCATGTTGGGTGGAGGAAGGAGGAGTGTAGTGGGGCTGTCTGGTCTGCAGCTGGGTCAGCTGAGGCGTCTGTGGCATCTGTGATGTCCGCCGAACCTGGGTGTGGACTGGGAAGGGCTGCCTCTGCTGTGGGAAATCCTGGTAGTGGTAGGCTTGGTATGTGAGGGGCTGCTGAAATCCATGGAAGGGCTGTGACATCGCCTGGAGTGGAGGAGCAGACCTGGAGTGGGTAGCAGCAGGTTCAGCTGGGCCTGGAGGGTGGTGCAGAAGAACGGTGATCCTCTCTTTCATCGCCTGATACTGGGCCTTGGGCATGTCCATGAGGGTCTGGCTCACATACGTGATGAAGAGCTTGCAGTTGGAGGAAGGTATGTCGAAGTGGACCAGCTGGGAGAGGAGATCTGTCCTGACTTTTATTATGTCCCTGATCTCCAAGAGGACAATGTGGCTCTGGCCCTCCGGTCTGCCTCTCTGCCTGCTTTCTGTGGAGGTGGAGCTGGGTGTGGGTGTGGGTTGGTCTCTGGTGGCTGCTTCTTCTTCTTCCATTTGAAACAGGGGATCTTCCACATCCTCTGGCATGGGGAGTGCAGCTGTCAAGGGGGTCCCTGTCATGGGGCCCTCCAAAGACACCTGCCTGGACACGGTAGCTGTTTCCTGGCTGGAAGAGGACTGGCTCTCTGTGGGCTATCTGAGGGAGAGGGTTGACAGAGGGGCTGCTCCTCAGTGGTGGATCTCACCCTTCAGGAAGCTGTACCAGGCCATGACATAGGTCTCCCGGTCAGTTAGCTTGACAGCGGCCTGCCCGGATTTCTTCAGGTGCAGCTTGCCATACCAGGTGTGCATATGCTTCCACCATCCCAGGAGGACATCTGAAGTGTAGCCCAGGCTCTCTGCCTTCTCTCTCCATGCTGCCTGCTTCCGCTTGGTGCCATGATAGAGCCTGTGGCCCTTCCTCCACAGGTACTCGTTCTCCCTCAGCCATTCCAGCACCTCCTCCTCATGGTCCTCGGAAATGGAGTACTGTTTCCTTTTCCCCTTCTCCTTGCCTTGCCTCTTCCTCCCTCTGGCAGGGGATTCAGGGCCTTTAGTAGCAGTGCTTTGAGGGCTTTGGGGCTGGTCCACCACAGCAGCAGCAGAAAAAGCAGCAGGAGGAGGAGGAGCAGCAGGAGGAGGAGCAGCAGCAGCAGCTGGAGAAGCACCAGCAGCACCAACAGCACCAGAAGCACCAGCAGCACCAGCAGGAGAAGCACCAGCAGCAGTACCAGCAGGAGAAGCACCACCAGCAGCAACACCAGGAGCACCACCACCACCAGCAGCACCAGCAGCTTCAGAGTCAGCGCCAGGGGGTGGGATGGTTGTTCTGTCCTTCTTGCCAGGGCTGGCAGGAGTAGGCACAGGCTTCCTCTTCTTCCCCATGGTGTTCTCTCAAGATGTCTCTGGCAGCAGGTCTTTCCTCTGAATGGTGACCTGCTTGCGAGCTGCATCCTTTTATAGCCGTGGAGCTTTCGCAATTCATCCTCCCCGCATGCGCAGTGAACACTTTGTATCTGCTAGGCATCCGCTATGCATCCTATAGGCGTCCGTGATGCATCCACATCATCCGCTACACATCCGCTCCTTCTACTATGCGTCCGCTTCGCTGTTCTCCCCCAGAAGCCCTGCAGATGCATCATCCGCTTCCATCAGCTTCCATCTGCTAGGCTTCCTATGAACATCTGCTTTACATCCCCGCTACATCCTCCCCACATTCGTTCCTTTCTGTTGTTGACCGCTCTTTTTATGCAAATTTCGGGCACTTTTGAGAACAGAAAACAACTGATGGAAAATTTGCTCATCCACTGTGTCCTTTTTACATACATTTTGCATCCGTCGACCGATGTGACCTGTCCTTTAGGAGCTGGATCCCAAAATAATTATTAACCATAATAGTTAAAGAAACCTCTGCAAGAAAAGAAGCAAGCTCTAAGAGCATCAAAGATTCCTCAGTCATGCTGGTGTCACTTAACTAATTTGCATTCTTCTTTCCTCTAATGCTCAAACACTTCTATGCTTACTGGTCAACCCTAAATCAACTTTTCCTTTTCAGATAGTATAAAGAAGATAAATTAGAAAAGTTCATACATATTTGTAGAGATTAAAGGCCCTATCCCACTGGCCGACGGACACAAAACTTATGCATAAAGTACACAGCGGATGAGCAAAATTTCAGGGGTGGCTCCATCCATTGTCATCCGCTCCCAAAAGTGATGAAAATTTGCATAAACAGAACGGAAAAGAATGGACGTGTGTAGTATTAGCAGAGATGTTAAATGGATGTTCATAGGAAGCCTAGCGGATAGAAGTGGATGACACCTCCGAAGGGGCTCTGGGGGATAATTTCGAAGTGGATGCATAACGTATGAAGCGGATGCATCACGTATGTCTAAAGAAAAGAAAGGGGATGCCGCGCGGATGTCTATCGGATGCAAACCATTCACTGTGCATCCTTTCTATTTCCGTGCTACTCATGCTGTGTTGACGTTCCGTATACCTTTTGTTTCCTCCCTCTTTTCATTTTCAGCTGCAGCGGATGTGAGTTGTGAGGATGCCCAGAGGATGCAGAGAGGATACAGCAGACGTTTAAGCCTAGGTCACACTGGCCGAAGGATGCAAAACATATGCAAAAAGGATACAGCAGACGAGCAAAATTTCGGGGGTGGCTCCATCCATTGTTATCCACTCTCAAAAGTGGCAAAAATTTGCATAAACAGAATGGAAAAGAACGGAAAGGAACGGACGGGGTTAGTACGTAGCGAGGATGGTAAGCAGATGTTCGTAGGAAGCCTAGCGGATGACAGCGGATGGAAGCGGATGACACATCTGCAGGTCTTTCGGGGGAGAATAGCGAAGTGGACATGTAGCGGAAGGAGCGGGTGCGTAGCGGATGACGAAGATGAATCATGGACACTTATAGGAAGCAAAGCGGATGCATAGTGGATGTCTAGCAGATGCAAAGCATTCACTGCAAATGCGGGGAGGATGAATTGCATCAGCTCCATGGATATAAAAGGATGCAGCTCGCAAGCAGTCAGCATTAAGAGGATAAACGTGCTGTCACATACATCTCCGAATAACACCATGGTTTGTCAGTCAGGGAAGAAGAGAAAGCACGTGCCTACTCCTGACAGCCCTGGCAAGAAGGACAGAACCTCCATCCCACCCCCTGGCACTGACTCTGAAGCTGCTGGTGCTTCTGCTGCTGCTGCTTCTCTTGCTGGTGCTGCTGGTGTTGCTGCTGGTGGTGCTTCTCCTGCTGGTGCTGCTGCTGGTGCTGCTGGTGTTGCTGCTGCTGTACTTCTCCTGCTGCTGCTGGTGGTGGTGCTTCTCCTGCTGCTGTTGGTGCTACTGCTGGTGCTGCTGCTACTGCTCCTGCTACTGCTGCTGCTGTGGTGGACCAGCCCCAAGGCCCTCAAAGCCCTGCTGCTGAAGACCCTGAAGCCCCTGCCAGAGGGAGGAAGAGGCAAGAAAAGGAGAAGGGGGAGAGGAAACAGTACTCCATTTCCGAGGACCATGAGGAGGAGGTGCTGGAATGGCTGAGGGAGAACGAGTACCTGTGGAGGAAGGGCCACAGGCTCTATCACAGCACCAAGAGGAAGCAGGCAACGTGGAGAGAGAGGGTGGAGAGCCTGGGCTACACTGCAGATGTACTTCTGGGATGGTGGAAGCATAGGCACACCTGGTATGACAAGCTGTACCTGAAGAAATCTGGCCAGGCCGCTGTCAAGCTAACTGATCGGGAGATGTACATCATGGCCAGGTGCAGCTTCCTGGAGGATGTGATCCACCACTGAGGAGCAGCCCCTCTGTCAACCCTCTCCCTCAGACAGCCCACAGAGAGCCAGTCCTCTTCCAGCCAGGAGACAGCTACCGTGTCCAGGCAGGTGTCTTTGGAGGGCCCCACAACAGAGACCCCCCCGACAGCTGCACTCCCCATGCCGGAGGATGTGGAGGATCCCCTGTCTCAAATGGAGCAAGAAGAAGCTGCAGCCAGAGTCCAACCCACACCCACACCCAGCTCCACCTCCACCTCCACCTACACAGAAAGCAGGCAGTGAGGCAGACTGGAGAGCCAGAGCCACAGTGTCCTCTTGGAGATCAGGGACAAAATCAAAACCAGCACAGAATTTCCCTCTCAGCTGGTCCACAGCGACATATCATCGAACTGCAAGCCCTTCATCACCTATGTTAGCCAGACCCTCATGGACCTGCCTGAGGCCCAGTACCAGGTGATGAAGGAGAAGATAACAGCACTGCTGCACCACCCTCCAGGACCAGCTGCACCTGCTCCGACCCACTCCAGGACTGCTCCTCCACCCCAGGCGATGTCACAGCCCTTCCACGGCTTTCAACAGCCCATCACCTACCAAGGCTATGAGTACCAGGACTTCCCACAGCAGAAACAGCCCTTCCCCGTCCAGGCCCAGGTACATCGCACACCACAGACGCCTCACCTCACCCAGCTGCAGACCAGACAGCCCCACTACACTCTTCCTTCCTCCACCCCACAGCCAAGCCCCTCAACAGAAAATCTGTCATCAGTATTGTGCCTGACATCCCAGGTCCTTGATGAAGGGCCTCCCAACCTCACGGGACTGAATTAGTTCTCTGAGAGCTTCCTGAACACACCATCCCCTGTTGTACTCTGGGGGCCAAGCCCCCCAGTGGTGCCTCAGACAGCACTCCAGCCACAGCCACCTCTACAGTCCCTGGCCACTTGACAGCTGAGACCATGGACATGCCTCAGAGTGACTGAGAATAGTGTCAGAGACTGAATTGTTACCTGTTCACTTTATCTTTGCTTAAGACACTTTACTTGGTTCATTTTGCTTTTTTAATAAAGTCATACAGTTTACTTAAAACAGTTATTAATAAAGGTTATCTTTGCTTCACACACTTGGTTCATTTTTTTTCCTTAATAAAGTGTTGGTGTAAACTTTAAAAAAATGGATAAGCCTTTGCATGCTTGTGGGATGGGTAAGGATAGTTGTGGGATAGGTAAGGATAGCTGTGGGATAGGTAAGGATAGCTGTGGCATTGATAAACCTCCAGTGCAAGCATAGTGGGACTGTATGGTCCACCCTCCCAGCTGCCACACATATGGCCCTTTTTTATCAACAACAATTTATTCATTGATCCACACATTTCAAAATAAACAAAGCTCTTTATTAATGCCCTATTCATTGTAGGGCCACTCAACATACGTGACACAATCTCATCAGCGTTATGAGACAGGCTGAAGGAAGCATCCATTTAGCATCTACCATCCTGTCTTGCCACTCCACTGCTCCAGCTGGGGAGTTGCACCAATGTTTCAGGAGGTTGCGCTGCTTCCTCCCTTCACGTGAAGCTCTGTTGGGGACTTTTACATCCACATTGTCTATCAGGTTTCATCCTTGCCTCCATTCACCAGGGTCCATGTCCCCATTCCCTTGTTGACAGTCCACAAGCCTTTTCTGCAACACTGGGTAGCGGGTGTGCATGAGATTGTGCAGGATGCAGCAAGCTTCCACGATGCTCCTCATGGTGTGTGGGCGATGCTGCATGGTGGTGAGAAGTATCTGGTACCTGTTGGCCAGGATGCCAAAGGCGTTCTCCACCACCCGTCTTGCCCTGGACAGCCTGTAGTTGAAGATCCTCTCTTCACGGTTGAGGTATCTGGAACTGTAGGGCTTCATGAGGTAGGTTCTGAGGGAGAAGGCGTCATCCCCCACGTGAAGTCGGGCACATCTTCTGTGTGATTGGGTAGGGGGTCTGGATCTGGAAAACCCATGATGAGGTTGTGTTCCCATCCTTGAGGTCACTGGTGTTGTATACCTGGCTATCTGAAGATGACCCGTTGCCTGAAGCATCGATGTCCATGAACTTGTTGTCAGCATCAACCATGGCAAAGAGGATGATACTGAAGAAGCCCTTGTAGTTCTGATAAGAGGACCTTGAGTTGGCTGGAGCTTTGCAGGCCACGTGCTTCCCATGTATGGCTCCAACGGTGTGGGGGAAGTTCCACCTCTGATGCCACTGTTCTGCAACTTTCCTCCAGCCTTCTTCAGTGGTGGGACACTGGAGGAGCTCCTCCATGTATTCTTCGATGATGGCCTGCACCACTTCTCTGACCACTTTACTGATGCTGTTGTGTGGCACCCTCCACGCATACTGAATGTTTCTATATGTGGTTCCAGAGGCCAGGTGGCGCAGAATCAGTGCCACCTTCAGTCCAGGGTCTTGGCTGGGATGGAAGTTGGTGCTCTGCTTGGTCAACCTGGGTCTCAGATGCTCTACAAGTTCATCAAACATGGCTGGTGGCATCCTCATGAAGTGCTGGAATGCACAAGTGTCTTCATTCCTCAGCTCCACCATCAGCTTGTCATAGAGTCCAAACTCCACTCTTCTCTCGATCCATCTTCGGACCCAGACGCTTCTTGGCTGCCTCCTTTTCTTCCCATAGAAAAGGTGAAAGAGCCTGAAGAGAGCTTGGTTCTGGTGTTGAAAGATGGCGGCTACCAAAAGGAGTGTGCGATGATCCATGGTGGAGATCAATGGATGATGTGGAAGAGCAAGAGCAAGGCTGAAGAGGTCTGCACACCAGGGCTGCTGGACTGATTGTGAGATCCAGGTGATTTCCTTCCCCTTTTTATTGGAAATGTCGGTTTTCCGCTAGGTGTCCTTCCACATACTGTGGACATCCTCCAGACATCCTAAATATCCGAGATACGTTTTGTCCATTTTAAGGCTTTATATACGAGATGCAGCCGCTTACATCCTTTCTATGTCCATGCTACTAAAGCTGTGTGGACGTGCCGTGTACCTTTCACTTCCTCCCTCTTTCCATTTTCAGCTGGATCGGATGTGAGTTGCGAGGATGCACAGAAGATGCCGAGAAGATACAGCGGACATGTAACAGATGACAATGGACATAGAACGTTTGTTGCCCATATGTGTCGCGGATGTACATCATACGCGGTGGAAAGTTCATCCGCTCAAAAAGTTTTGTGCAGCTCAAAACTTTTTGAGCGGGTGAAATAGGAGTAGACGGATGTTTGGCAGATAGAGTGTATGAAACACGTATGCAGTGAGTACACAATGGATGCATCTCGTTTTCCAATGGATGGCAAGCTTTTTTGTCCATTTTACATCCTCTTTGCATCCGTTGGTGCAGTGGGACATGGGCTTTAATGGATGATAAACGGAGATAGAATGTTTCTTGCTCGTATGTCACAGATTTACATTGTACACGGCGGAAAGTTCATCCATTCACAAAGTTTTGTGCAGCTCAAAACCTCTTGCACGGATGAAATCGCAGTGGACAGATGCTCGATGGATAGAGCATATGAAACACGTATGCAATGAGTACACAATGGATGCATAGCGTTTTCCAACTGATGGCAAGCTTTTTTTAATGTTTTACATCCTCTTTGTATCCATAAGTATAGTGGGACAGGGCCTCAAGGAAGATTACCTAGATAAAAATCTGTTACCAAAGGGAGAAACACAAGGGGAAACACATGGGTTAAGTCTAAAACAAGAAGGTATGTGAATGCAACTCAGGCAGGCACTATCCTAATTCACATGAGTATTAAGGGGTGTGTGAGAAAGGGAAAGTAAAACACAGTGAGGCATGCAAGATTCTGTTACTATAGCCATTATTAATAAAAGTAGTTTTCTCCTTTCTTGTGGGATTGATTTCTTGATTTGGTCTACAAAGTGGGGCTTACAATTGCCACAGGGATGGACAACTAGGCAAAAAACTTTAAATCTAACAAAAATCTTTATCTATTCTAGATGGGAACTGAACTTTGTTATTTTTTTTTCATAATAGTTAATGCATCCTTTACAATTTCATTTTTCTTTGGATTTTTTTGGATTATAGCAGTTTTATTTCTCTAATTATTAATTGATGGTGGTGCTGGAGAATGCAAGAGCGTGTTCCAATTATGCTTTCTTGAGGGTGGAATATAAGTTATTCCATTTGCTTTTATAGTTTACGATGGACTTGAATCTGGGATTCCCTAGTCCTAGTCCAAGAACTTAACCTGAATATTACACAGGGAAGCATATATGCCCTTAATAAAATAATAATGGAATGTATAACACAGATAGAATTATTTGGGTCTGATTGGCTCAGTCACCTTATGCTTTTTCCACTGTCCTGATTCAGACCCTAATTTTGCACAAAGGCATAAATTGATCACTATTATTTTTTTGAAAAGATAAAAGAGTAGAATAACACATTTTTTCTCATTTTCTTTCTTCTAAAACAGGGGTGTTAAACTCAAGGACTGTGGGCTGAATCTGGCCTGTGGGGCCATACTGAAAACAGTGAAGGACTGGCCCACGGTGTCTCTGCCAGCAAAAACGGAGCTTGGGAGGGCCACACACCAAGCTCCGTTTTTGGCTGCAACAGTTTCCTGTAGCCTTCTGTGAGTGAAAATAGAGTTTGGGAAGGCTGTGCACAACCCTGCTGAGCTCTATTTTCACTAGCAGAGGGCTGCAGGAGGCCATCGCAGCTAAAACTGGAGCCTTTTCATTGGCAGAGGACTGCAGGATATTGCTCTGGCCATTCCTACCCCAGCCATGCCCACCTCAGCCATGCCCATTTGCCACCCCAAGATCAAACACAACCCTGATGTAGCCCTTAATAAAATTGAGTTTTATACTCCTGTTCTACAACAATGAAAAGTCTTTCTCAAAATTTAATGGATAAAAGTGGATATTCTGGGTAGTCAATGACATTGTTGCCATTTGCAACCAATTTAAGAAAGGTACTTCACCTCACAGTGCTACTGCATCATTTCAGCAGATTGCTGCTTATATACCTTATAATCTTAGAGATGGTATCATCTTAGAGATTCAGCAGATTCTGACCAGTTCTGGGGAACCGGTAGCAGAAATTTTGAGTAGTTTGGAGAACAGGCAAATACCACTTCTGACTGGCCCTGCCCCAATCTATTCTATGTCTCCTGAGTCCCAGCTGATTAGCTGGGTCTTCTTTTGTTGCCCTGCACAGGAGAATGGAACTGGAAAGCAGGTTAATGGGGTGGGGAAGGAGTGGAATTTTGCAGTAACCATCCCTCTGGAGTGGGGTAGGAATGGAGATTTTACGGTATCCTTCCCCTGCCATGCCCACCAAGACACACCCACAGAACCGATAGTAATTTTTTTTAATCCCACCACTGGTTATGATACTACAGTAATTTATAATTAACCACAGTTTACCCATTTGGTAGTTCTTTTGCAAAGTCATTAGATATTCAAAAGGTTCACAGAGCCAGTGCACATGTGCAATGACACCAGTGGCTCCCATCCTTATGGACAGGTATGTTTATGACCATTTTGTCTTGCCTTTCTACTGGTATTAATCTTCTCAAGCTGTCTAGTTGAAAATAGTTTAATTTCATAACATGCTAGTTGCACTGTGCTAATTTGTTATGCATGCATCATTCTGTGCAATTTCCATTCCTTCTGTCAGACTTTATCATGTCAGGCTCTCTTCAATGGTAGTCAAAAGAGTCTTATTTTCTCCAAGATAATTTCAGCAGTGTGGCCAAAAGTTCGCCACATCACATCAGCTCATCTCATATCAGATGAGATCACTCCTAGGGATGAAATAGAACATTTTATGCATGCCAAGCATATGTTCTATCAATGTACATATTGTACTACTTTCTTATTAATACCTTGCCGATTCATACTAGTTACTTTGAAATTTCAAAAGTCTTGTTTATTTATAAGAGAAAATGTGTGTGAATGGAGTTTGTGTATTCAGTGTCAGAAATAGAAAATTCTTAGTTGAAGTTTCGAGGAATAGAAACTAATCTGGAGCTGCTTATTATCTGATGTCTTGTTTTTATTTATTTATTTATTTATTTATTCATTCATTCATTCATTCATTTATTTATTTATTTTGTCAAGAGGTTACAATATAACAGAAACAAGAACAAACATAAGTTTAAATACAAGAAATAGGAACTAATAATTGGGGACAATAGGACAGGGACGGTAGGCATGATTGTGTGTTTATGTACACCCTTTACAGACTTCTTAGGAATGGGGTGAGGTCAATAGAGGTTAGTTTGAGGGTAAAGGAGTGGGGATTTGAGCAGGTGACAACAGGATCAGGTAGTGAGTTCTAGACATTGATCACTCTGTTGCAGAAATCATATTTCCTGCAAACAAGCTTGGAGTGGTTTACATTCAGTTTATATCTGTTCTGTGCTCTTGGTTGTTGTTGTTAAAGCTGAAATATGCATTAACTGGTAAGACGTTGTAACATATGATTTTATGCACTATGCTTAAGTCTAATCTTAGGTGGCATAGTTCAAGGTTATCTAAGCTTAGAATCTCAAGTCTGGAGCTCTCGGGTATTCTGTTGCAAACAGAGGAATACAGTACTCTTCTGATAAAATACTTCTGGACTCGCTCAGTTGTATTTATGTCTGATATACAATGCAGATTCCAGACAGCAGAGCTGAATTCAAGTATTGGTCAAGCAAAGGTTTGAATGCCTTAGTTTGCAAATCAGTATTATCAGAGGAGAAGCTTCATAAAATTAAATTTACAACTTTTGAAGCCTTTTCAGCAATACTGTTGCAGTGATCTTTGGGCTTAGATCGTTTGATATCAGAACTCCAAGATCCTTGACAAAGTGAGGGTCATCAACAAGGTCATGTCCACCTAGCTTGTATTTGGTATATAGATTTTTTTTTTACCAAAGTTGGACAGAGCATTTGTTGGTAGAGTTTTGGAGTTGTCAACTGTTAGACCATTCAAACATATAACCAAGTCTTTTTGAAGGACAGTAGCATTGACAGTGGTGTTGAATAGTTTTACATCATCAGCAAAGAGGACACAGTTCCTAATGATTAGAACAAAATGTTTAGATGTTGCTGTTAAGAATGAACTATAATTAAGTGCTCATTTGAGAGTGCAGTACAAGAATTCAGTGGCCTGCAAATAACAGGCTTTGAACCATTTCTTCCCATTTAATCATTATAACCACATTACTGTTCTTTTCAGCTAAAATTGTCTCAGGGAATGAACAGATCTTAGAAGCAGTCTAGGTGGATGAAAAAGACAGAAAACAACAGGCAGAAACAAGAGTCCTGAATGGTCAGATTCAGGACATTTATGATACTGAAAAGATCTAAGAGATGCAGACTAATAATTCACAAGTGGTCCCATATTACCTTCACATGTTTCCATGCCACACTCAAGTCTTTGGTGGATGATCCCAATCCTAAATTTCTATATAATATGGTGTGCTTGAAAGATAAGAAAATTGCCCGGAAGCTGAAATAGATAAAGAATTAGTGTACTAAAGTCAAGCCATGTATTTATTTCCCAAAAACAGCACAAAATTCCCACTTCTGGAAGGAAAGCCTCAGTTGCTATAGGAGCATTTTCCTCTTCTTCCCATTAAACAAATAAAAAAGTGCAGCTAAGGTACTGCCTTCCTTAAAAACAAACAAACAAATCTAACTTAGACATACAGTACAGTCAAAACACACATTTCATTGTCCTTCGAAATTACTGCAGGCATTCACAGAATACAGAAATATCCAACCAGTTATTATACCAAAAAGAACAAAGGACACCATCTTTTTTGTTATCTTTCCTGCATTTCCTTTAAATTCTTCATTCTTTAAGAAAAACTAAAAATCCTTAGCTTTAACCAAGACAACAAAGGTCTTAAATGAAACTTTGTCAGCAACCTTCTTAAAAATATTGCATCTGCTCATCAGATGTAGTACTAAGTTAGTAGAAGATGCTAAGAAGACATCTACAATTAGGATTTGAACAGCTAATAATTTTATTTTTCAGTATTTAATAATATAGACATTCCCATTGTCAGCCATTGTGATGACCCTGTTGTGGTTAGCTGGCAGCAAGTGTGGACAGTGGAGGAGAGTGAGGACTTAGTTGAGGGGCCATTAGGGAGTGGACTGCTGCCTTCAGAGATTATGTTGGCTGGCAGCAGTGATGAGGAAGTTCCCAAGGAGTCTATGCCAAGTGCGCATGCACACAGGATTGATCATAGGAGAGAGCAGTTGCAGCAGCACAAGTGACTCGGGAGTAAGGCAGCAAGGTAATGGCCCCTTCCTCAAGAGGATAAAAGCCAGGTTTGAAGAAGCGTTCTTTGCAGATAGCAAAGACACTCTGAGACTCAGCCTCGTGGACATTATAGTTAGTATTTGTAAAGCCCCTGTCACATTGCACCAACGGATGGAAAGAGGTTGTAAAACGGAGAAAAACACTTGCCATCTGTTGGTTAACGCGATGCTTCCATTCTGTACTAACTGCCTCCGTTTTGATTCCTCTCTATCTGTCCAGCATCTGTCTATTGACATTTCATCTGCTCAAAAAGTTTTGAGCTGTTCAAAACTTTCTGAGCGGAAAATGTATCCAACACGTCCATTCTGCATCCGCTAGGCATACGGGGGACATCCGTTCTGCATCCGTCAGCATCCGTTATGCATCCACTACATCCGCTAGGCACCCACTGCGCATCCACGCAACTCAAATCCACTCCAGCAGAAAGCGGACACAGGGAGGAAGCGGAACAGACGCGTGGCATTAGTAGCACGGACGGAGAAAGGATAAAAGCGGATGCAGCTCGCATACAGAGCATTTAAAATGGAAAAAACGTTTGCAGAGGGGACCTATCTCGGATATTAAGGATGTCTAGAGGATGCCTAGAGGATGCAAAGGGACACATAGTGGAAAACCTATATTGCCTATAAAAAAGGGGAGCAACTCACCTGGATCTCACTTTCAGACCAGCAGCCGGGCTGTGCAGACCTCTGCAGCCTTCATCTGCCTCTTCCTCTTCCACAGCCTCCAGTCATGTCCACCATGGATCGTAACAAACTCCTTTTGGTAGCCACCATCGTTCTGCAACAGTATGAAGCCATCTACAGGCTGGGTGAACTCTACTACGGGAAGAAAAGGAAGCGGCCAAGAAGTATCTGGATCCGAAGATGGATTGGGAGAAGAGCAGAGTACGGACTGCACAACAAGCTGATGGTGGAGCTCAGGAACGAAGACCCTCGTGCATTCCAGAACTTCATGAGGATGCCACCAGCCATGTTTGACAAAGTTGTGGAGAGGCTGACACCCAGGTTGACCAAGCAGAGCACCAACTTCTGCCCCAGCCTGGACCCTGGGCTCAAGGTGGCACTGACTCTGCACCACCTGGACTCAGGGACCACCTACAGGAGCATGCAGTACGCCTGGAGGGTGCCACACAACACCATCAGCATTGTGGTCAGAGAAGTGGTGCAGGCCATCATCGAAGAATACATGGAGGAGCTCCTCCAGTGCCCCTCCACTGAAGAAGGATGGAAGAAAGTTGCAGAGCAGTGGTATCTGTTAAGCCTGGGTTCCCCAACCAAGGTTAAGTAGACAAGCTAAACAGAATGTGCAGCGTAAGTCAGATAGGCACACAGATAAATGAGTGAGCTAAGCTTGTATGTTTATTAACATACAGTAAAAATAACAGATACGCTTGTGCTATCAAGAATATATTTTATTCCATTATAAGTTAATAGCATAGTCAAATAACAGTCCAATATTCATTTACCATGTAGTCAGTCCATTCAGGGGTATTCAGTTAGCAAAGTCCATGTAGAATATCCTATGTCAGTTCACATAAAAATCAGTCCTTTGTTGTCTCTCCCGTTCGAGCAATGCAGTCTTGATTCCAAGCAGTAATCAGGGATCATCAAAGCCAGAGAGAGAGAGCAAGCCGTAGTCTTGCTACTTTTATATTGTTTTCTTAACCACTCCTTTAATTGCTATTTCACAGTTAAAGCTGTATACACTCTAACATACACTAACTATGATTCATAGTTATTATTTCACCTAAACCAGTTAGGGTGAACAATGTTATCCCTAACAGTTTCAGAGGTGGAACTTCCCCCACACCGTTGGAGCCATAGATGGCAAGCACGTGGCCAGCAAAGCACCAGCCACGTCGGGGTTCACTTATTTCAACTCCAAGGGCTTCTTCAGCATCATCCTCTTCACCATGTTCGATGCTGACTACAAGTTCATGGACTTCGATGCTTCAGGCAACGGCTCATCTTCAGATGCCCAGGTATACAACGCCATTCATCTCAAGGAGGGGCTGGAACGCAACCTCATCATGGGCTTCCCAGATCCAGACCCCCTGCCCAACGACATGCAAGATGTGCCCTACTTCATCATGGGGGATGATGCCTTCTCCCTCAGAACCTACCTCATGAAGCCCTACACTTCTAGATGCCTCACCCATTAAGAGAGGATCTTCAACTACAGGCTGTCCAGGGCAAGGCGGGTGGTGGAGAATGCCTTTGGCATCCTGGCCAACAGGTTCCAGGTACTTCTCACCACCATGAAGCATCACCCACAGACCGTGAGGAGGATCGTGGAAGCTAGCTGCATCCTGCACAATCTCATGCGCACCCTCTACCCAATGTTGCTAAACAGGGTCGTGGACCTCCAACAAGGCAATGGGGACATGCAGCCTGGGGAACGGAGGCAAGGGCAAAACCTGATAGACACTGAGGATGTACAAGGCCCCAACAGAGCATCACGTGAAGGGAAGAAGCAGCGCAACCTCCTGAAACACTGGTGCAACTCCCCAGCTGGAGCAGTGGAGTGGCAAGACAGGATGGTAGATGATTAATGGATGCTTCCTTCAGCCTGTCTCATCACACGGATGAGATTGGGCCATGTATGTTGGGTGGACCTTCAATGAACAGGGCATTTCATAAAGAGTTGTGTTTATGTTGACATGTGTGGATCAATGCTTACATTAGTATTGATAATGAAGGGCCATAGGTGTGGCACCTGGGAGGGTGGACCATACAGTCCCACTATGCTTGCACTGGAGGTTTATCTATCCCACAGCTATCTTAACCCATCTCAAAGGTATCCCTGCCCATCCCACAGATATCTTAACCCATCCCACAGGTATCCCTGCCCATCCCACAGTTATCTTAACCCATCCCACAAGCATGCAAAGGCTTAAACCATTTCTAAAAGTTTCCACCAAGACTTTATTTACTAAAATAAATGAAGCAAGTATGTGAAGCAAAGATAATCTTTTTTAATAACAAGCTGTAAAAGAAAAATGACCCAAGTCAAGTGTCCAAATAAAGTCTACAGGTAGCCACCCAGTCTCTGGCACTCTTCTCTGTCAGTCAGAGGTGTGCCCAGTCTCAGGGGTGAAGGGTCCAGGTGCTGTGGAGGTGGCTGCTGCTGGATTGCTGGCCTGAAGCGCCACTGGGCTGCCTGGCCCCAAGAGGACAACAGGGGACGGTGTGTTGAGGAAGCTCTCAGACAGCTGGCTCAGCCCCATGATGTTGAGAGCTCCTTCCTCCATGCCATGAGGTGTCAGTCCCAATACCGATGACAGATGTACTGAGGCCGGGCTTGGCTGTGGGGTGGAGGAAGGAGCAGTGTAGTGGGGCTGTCTGGTCTGCAGCAGGGTGAGGAATGGTGTGGGTGGCATCGGTGACGTGGGTGGCATCGGTGGTGTCGGTGGCATCAGTGGCATGGGTGGCATCAGTGGCATGGGTGGCATCGGTGGCATCAGTGGAACCTGTGGCAACGGTGGTGTCCGATGAGACTGTGCCTGGACTGGGAGGACTGCTGCTTGTGCTGCTGGACCTCCTTGTAGCTGTAGCCCTGGTAGGTGAGGGCCTGTGGAAAGCCTTGGAATGGGAGGGACATCACCTAGGGTGGAGGAGCAGACCTGGACTGGGTGGGAGCAGGTTCCTCTGGATCTGGAGGGTTGTGAAGCAGCTCGGTGATCCGGTCCTTCACCACCTGGTACTGGGGTTCCGCCCTGTCTGCGAGGGTCTGGTTGACATAGGTGAGGAAGGGCTTGCGGTTGGAGGATGAGGAGTGGGTGTGGACCAGCTGAGAGAGGAGATCTATGCTGCTCCGGATGGTGACCCTGACCTCCAGCAGGACAGTGTGGCTCTGCCCCTCCTGCTGTCTGGCTCTCTGCCTTTCTGTGGAGGCAGAGCTGGGGGTGGATGTGGGTAGGACTGTGGTGGAAGTGCTGTCTCCTTTCTCCCACTGCACCAGGCAGTTCTCCACGCACTCCCCCACAGTTAAAACAGCTGTCTGTGGGTTCTCTGCCATGGGACACTCCACAGAAACCTGCCTGGAGACAGGAGCTGACTCTTGGCCGGAAGAGGACTGGCTCTCAGCAGGCTACCGGAGAGAGAGGGTGGTGAGAGGGACTGCTCCTCAGTGGCGGATCTCACCCTCCTGGAAGCTGCACCTGGCCATCACATAGGTCTCTCTGTCTGACAGCTTGACCGTGGCCTGGCCAGATTTCTTGAGGTGCAGCTTCCCGTACCAGGTGTGCATATGTTTCCACCAGCCGAGGAGCACCTCCGATGTATAGGCCAGGCTCTGTGCCTTCTCTCTGTAAGCAGCCTGTTTCCTTTTGGTGTCCCTGTAGAGCCTGTGTCCCTTCCACCATAGATACTCATTCTCTCTCAGCCACTCCAGCACCTCATCCTCGTGTTCCTCCTCAATGGAGTATTGCATCCTCTCCCGTTCTCACATATGTCTCTTCCTCCCTTTTGGCAGGACCAGATGGGCCCTCATCAGAGGGGCTTTCAGGTTGTAGGGGCTGCTCCTCCACACTACCAGCACCAGCACCAGCAGGATCATCATCATCATCAGCAGCAGCAGCAGCACCAGCAGCACCAGGATCAGCAGCAGCAGGACCAGCAGGACCAGGATCATCATCAGCAGAATAAGCACCAGTAGTGTCAGCAGGACCAGCAGGACCAGGAGCACGAGCAGGACCAGGAGCACGAGCAGGACCAGCAGGACGAGCAAGACCAGGAGCAAAGAGCAGGACCAGCAGGACAAGCAAGACCAGGAGCATGAACAAGACCAGGAGCACGAGCAGGACCAGGAGCACGAGCAGGACCAGGAGCACGAGGAGCAGCTTCAGCAGAGTAAGCACGAGCAGAAGCACCACCGACATAAGCCGCATTAGCAGCTTCTCCAGAAGCAGCATCAGCAGAAGTACCACTGCCAGAAGCAGCATCAGCAGAGTAAGCATGAGCTGAAGCACCACCACCAGAAGCGGCAGCATCAGCTCCTCCAGAAGCAGCAGAAGCCCCAGCCACAGAAGAGTGAGCCCGTGCTACAGAAGCCCCAGCAGAAGCAGAGTGAGGGCCAGGGGGTGGGAGGGTAGCCCTGTCCCTCTTGCCAGGGCTGGCAGCAGATGGCTGAGGCTTTCTGTTCTTCCCCGTGGTTGTGGGGTTGCTGGCTGGCAGCAAGGCTTGCAAGTAGGCAGGCAGGCAGGCAGGCAGGCAGGCTGGCAGGCTGGTAGCAAGGCTGGCAGGAAGGCAGGCACCAAGGCTGGCAGGCAGGTAGGCACCAAAGCTGGCAGACAGCAAGGCTGGCAGGGAGGCTGGCAGCAAGGCTGGCAGGCAGACTGGCAGGGAGGCTGGCAGGGAGGCTGGCAGGATGGCAGGCAGCAAGGCTGGCAGCAAGGCTGGCAGCAGGGCTGGCAGGGCATGCTGGCAAGGCACTCGATGTGTCTGGAAGCAGGTCTTTCCTCTGAATGGTGACCTGCTTGGGAACTGCTTCCCTTTATATCCGTGGGGCTGATGCAATGCATCCTCCCTGCATGCGCAGTGAACGCTAGGCATCCGCTAGGCTTTTGCTAGGCATCCGCTAGGCTTCCGCTCTGCATCCGCTTCCTCCACTCGGTGTCTGTTCTGCATCCGCTGTATCTGTTCCACGTCCGCTTTGCTGCGCTCCCCCGGAAGCCTTGCGGATGTGCCATCCACACCCATCCGCTTCCATCTGCTAGGCTTCCATGGAGCATCCGCTTTTCATCCGCCCTGCGTCCTCCTCCCATCCATTCCTTTCCATGTTATCCGCTCTGGTTATGCAAATTTTTGTCCCTTTTGAGAGCGGATAACAACAGATGGAACATTTTTCTCGTCCGCTGTGTCCTTTTTACAAAGTTTTGCATCCATCGGGCAGTGTGACAGGGCCTTTAACTCTTGTAAATTAGTTCTCATCTCTGGGCTTTTGGCAGCCTTGACAAACAACTTGGCAGGGCTCTTTCTTGTCGGAGCAAATAAGTTGGAAGCAGCCTTTTATCTGGGAAGAAACAGAATTAGTGAATTAAACCTTAAAAGGTGGGGGCTGCTGCCTTTGTCTGGTGTTTGCTCTCTTGGAACCTGGTTGGGTCAGAACAGACCCAAGGTGGGATACAAAACAAACACAGTCAGAGAAAACAGGTGAAGCCTGTTTTATTCCTTCACTTTGCTTCCAAGCTCTGAATATTCTTGAGGAAGCAAAAAAACTTCCACACAAACAGTTACAAGAAGAAGGGAAAAAGCAACACAAACCAGGCAAGATAAGGGCTGGAGGACATCCACAGATAACACACAGTGGGAAGGTCACCAAATTCAGAGAGGAACCATAAACAAGAGATATTTCCACATTTTGTTTCCAGCATTTGCCCATACGCAGGTTCGTACTCTTATTCAGTTGTCACAGCTGTACCCCATGAAGAGGACCAAGGCCCTGTCCTCCTGAGTAGACTACATCTCTCCCTTATCCTCTGGGTCCTCCTCTGACTGCTCAGCCAGCCTCTGCCCTTCCCTAGCTTCCTCCACAACCTCCGGAGCCATACTTCCACTTCCTGATCCTCCTCTCCCTCAGAGTCAGTCTCCACCAGGGGCATGACAGCAATTTTTTTTAGCTCACATTTATTGATGAATGTTCAGTAGATCATCAAAGAAAACCACAGCTTTTTCAATGATGTAATATAACGTAAGACTATTTCAAAGTAGTTCACCTAGAGAATGATTAGTTTTCTATTTTTATTACCATTAGCAATTCAGGTCATAAAGCATTATGATGCTTTTATAAATTAAAATATCTGCCTTGATATTTTTCAATTTGACATTCTTGGAATAGCTGGAGTTGAAACCACCTTCCAAATTTTTTTTAGTATATTGTGAAGGTGGTGTGTATTTTTTTTTCAGTTTAAAATTACAGAATCTGGGCTTCTGGGAGAGGTTTGGTAAATTGTACATGGCTCACAAACGTGTAAGAGATGGCTGTGGAAAAGTCCAAGGAACTGATGAGGGAGACTGGTTGCTTTCTGGAACCTCTCCAGATGAGGAAAAAAAGGTGTTTTTTCAAAAATCAACTGGAGTTTGTATGAAAAACAAAGTCCAACTGCCTTTTTAAAAAGCACCTTTGGGACAACCATGATCTGAATGACTAAGAATCTCCATAGATGAAGAGAAATTGCTATATGTGGCCCAAATAGGAGCTCCTCCATGAGGAGACAACAAAACAGCAGTTTGAGCATCTGGAAATGATGCAAACAGCCATCTTGCTTGCTAACTGAGCACTAGAGATGGTTAAAGATTTTAAACAAGAAAAAAAATACAAGCCTGGTCTTGATGCCAATTAATACTGGGTCTTACAAAATGACATGAAACATTTTTAACTTCAGAAATATAAAAAGAGATCTTTGAAGAATGGAGCCATAAATGTGTAACTACAATGTCAACTCTATCAGTAATAATGTCCACTTCTGTGTATAGACCAGGGGTGTCAAACTGGCAGCCTGCAGACTGGATGTGTCATTCATAGGCCATGCCCAGCCCAGCACAACAAAAGGAAAAAGAACCAAGGGTGGGTTTCAAATAATTTAACAATTGGTTCTATGCCCAGTTGTTGGGTGGGCTTGGCCATGGTGGGCATGGACTAGTTGGCCTCCTGCACCATCCTGGGAGTGAAAACAGGCTATGGGGATGGGGGGCATTTTTCTCCTTCTCTGAGTTTTGATCTTCTGGAACTTCTGGGAGGCCCATTTTTCACCCTCCCTGGGTTCCAGAGGCTTTCCTTGTGCCTCCAAGAGGGTGAAAACAGCCTCCCCGCACTCCAGAGGCTTTCTGGAGGCCAGAAACAGGCCCAATTCTGATCTTCTGGAACTTTTGGAGGCCTGATTTTCACCCTCCCTGAGCCATTGCATGAGCCCTGTACTTACTTACAATCCAAAATGAGCCATATGGGGACTCCTGGAGAGATGGGTGGATGGGGATAGCCTGGGGTGGGATTTGCCAGTTTGCTGAACCAGCCATAAAATTAACAACTGGTTCACTTGAACCAGTACGAACCGGTAGTGGTCCATCCCTGGAAAAAACACCCTGAAACTTCATATGATGGCAATGTGATGCCACAGGTTAAGCACCCTGTTGTATAGATTATGTCAAAAAGATGTTAATGAAGAACGATAAATGTGGAACAAAGACAAGGCAAAGAAAGTGGCAAAAATGGAACTACATATGACAGCCAAAAAAAAAAATGATTTGGAAAAAGATTTCCCAAATGTGCTTTTTTCAAAAGGCATCTGGAGAAGGTTCTTTTTGGTTCTACAGATGAGGCTTATTAAAGCCTTAAAGAATCTGTTCCATGATATAAAGCAGAATTAAAGAAAAATCCAATCCTACAAAAATATTTGACTGAATTAAAGATTAAGATTGAATCATACATTTAGCAATATTCTGGTAACATTTATAGACTTTTTGCTGACACCAGGATTCAAAAAAAAATGTGTTTTATAGATTTTCTAAGGAATGAGTTGAAGTCATACCTGAAGACCTTCCTGAGGATGAGTAATAAATTATTTAATTTGCTTTTAGGTTAGAATAAACTGTTATACGTTTCTTTACTTTTTCTTCTTTCCTTCACTTTTTCCTGTACTCCTATCCTTTTTTAATTATGTTTTCTTTCTGTAAGTGTAACTTGTGTAATTTTTTTATTATTATAATTAAAATTATTATAAAATTATATTTGAAATAAAGGTTCCATGGGCTGAAGCATTCATACAAATTGGCCTTCCCACATGCCCTTTTCATTCTACATTGTGCAATTGATTAAAAAAAAACATTTGGGTTTTTAAGTAAACACATGAAATGCAAGTATGGATCAGCAATGGGAACTCTCAGCTTATGTGAAAAATATTTTGGTAATAGCCTTACCTTTCTGGGGGAATCTTCATATAATTTCTCCTGCTTCTCATTCAGATGTATTATACCCTTGAGGAGCCACTTAAAGATATTGTTGCCCATCTAGTATATAAAGCTGTCTTTTTCTTATTTTCCAAGGGATCAGGTGGAACCTATTAAACTATTGAAATCAAATGTTATGGATTCTCATTAGCCTCAGGCACAATGGAAGACAGTCAGAATACTGCCTGGCATTGGTGCAATGCAGGGATATAAAATATATATTCTTCAGAGCTCATTCAGCTCTTTGACCCATATTCTGGGCTTTTTCCAAAGTTGTTATTCATGTATACCTCACTTGTATTGTTTCCAGATACTATAGGTCATCAGAGTTATATAAAAGAATTTCATTTTTTTTAATACAAACTAACATTTCCCTTGTAGCGAGATAAATTTAAGTACTATAAGCAAGCTGGTTATAAAGTTTTCCTGACACATTGCTGTCCCATTATCCCCTGGTTCCAAGTGATGTGAATTTAGTAGGTATCAATTCCTACTAGTGGAGCAATATATAGTAACTCTCCTTAATGGGTTAAGAATAATTGCAGATACTTGGTGAATATGTGGCAGCAAAAAGATCATGCTCATATGATCCTTGCTGCTCATAAGTTACCATTTCAGACAAAGGAAAAATGTTATCTTGAGTAAATTAAGATAAACTACAGAAAAAAGCAAAACTTGACAAACCAGAGAAAACCAGAGGCTGACAATCCACTTCTAATCCAATCCATCCCTTTTGATCAAACAGTTGCCAATATCACTGGTCTACAAGGAGAAAGCTTCGGAAATGAAAGTAGCTTAATTTTATCAGAATGGAGTCTCTAATAAAGTAAAATTAAGTCCTGAGTTGGCTCTAGTTCCAAGATACAACTTCAGATCAAAATTGCATCAAAATAATTCAAAATTACAAGAAGTGTGTGCAATTATGCTCCATAACTTTTCTGCAAAATGTGATATAGCACTGAGAATGGTGCCACACCAATCATTATAAGTTTGTCTTTTTAATGATACCAATAACATAGTTTTCCATTAATTTAACTGGTTTTTCATGTAACATTTTCATACTTTTTTCATGAAAAACTTCATCCAGTATCAAAACTGCAGTTTGGCTTTTCTCTTGTGATCTGCATTAGGATCATCCCTAGGGAGATTCCAGCAGTAATCGGCAAGCATGGGTGGATACCAAGCATTTCCCTTGGTATCTTTTCTCCATGCCTGCAATATCCTGATGGAATATCTCCCCATGCATATCACTCACTGCCCCACAGTTCAAAGAGAAATCATCTAAATGCAAGTGTAAGAAGTGAACTTTCAGTGACATGCTTGCTCCAAGTGCTTAATAGGACCTGAGCAAATGTTCCACATGTTTTTCATAGTCATCTGCCTTGCTGCTCTCAAAGTGAAGATAAATTTATACACTTCCATGAAGTACCATTTTCATTGTTCTACCATACTTTGTGGAGAAGTTATGAGGCACCATGATCATGTAGACACTTCCCTTCCTTGTAGGCAAATATACTCGCCTGTTTATAAATCTTTATTGTGAAATATCTTGAAAACTTTAGCCAACCAGCATCTTTATCACATGTTTTCTAATTCATCAAATCAAAATATGTAAAATTAACATATTTTATCTTGGAGGTTGATCATTTCCCAAAATGTGTAGACCAGTGTATACTATACATACTTTTAAACATATCCATTTTTTTACACTAGAAAGAAGTACCTGATTATTTAAAATATGGTGGACTCATTGCTCTCTCTCTCTCTGTGTGTGTGTGTGTGTGTGTGTGTGTGAGAGAGAGAGAGAGAGAGAGAGAGAGAGAGAGAGAGAGAGAGAGAGAGAGAGAGAGAGAGAGAGAGAGAGAGATGTCATTTAAACAACTACTGTGCTTTGTATATACTACTAGAGCAACTTTTTCCTCCCTCAGTGGTGGCTTTTTTTTTTTTTTTTTGGTTAACCACTAGAGCTTCAACAACCTGCGGCACATGTATTGAATGGAATCACACTGAACAATTTTAATAGATTTTATATCATGAAATACATGTGACATAGGTCATTACTGTGTGCTGTGCAGGCCGCACTGAACAATTTACTATCAAATGTGTAGATTGATATGGAAGGAGATAGCTCTGGTGATTCCCACTGAGCCTTTAACAGTCTCACTTTTCTGTGAGATTTCCGAGACAGAAACTTGGTAAATGAAAATGGAAGTGACTAAGGCTGTGAATGAACTCGTGCTGGGCACAGTTTGACCTTGATGCACTTTCTGTCACTTTACACAATACTCACAGACCAATCCAAGAAAGGATACTCAAAGATTTCTTCTCCTATTGATTAGAACAGAGTTCGAATCCAATCAGTGAAGCTTAAATGGTTTATGAATGACACTACCAATATAATTGATATATCTCTGAGGTAGGTTTAGTTTTGTGCATCACATCTCTTATTGGTAATTTGCTATAGTTCTGCACCAATTCACCTCCAGGGAGTTGAACACATTGCATGAAAGCTAGACCAGGTTAGATTATAGTGTAGATATATATATATATAAAGTAATGTAAGAATGGCATTTCCTGAAATAGATTCACGTCAGAGGGAATGTTCTGACACCAAAATTAAGTTGCCAATGAGTAAAACAAACCAACTCACAAATGTATACCCAATCATGCATAAATTAAAAAAGGAATGTCAAATATTGCAGCTTTAATAAACTAAGATAAACCAGAAAAGAAACAGAAATAAGAAGATTCACAAGATATTTTCCTTAATCAGGATTCTTTCTGTGTTTCAAAGAGTTGACAATTTGAGAAAAGAAGCATAATGTCTGTTCTGTCCAGAAAAACGCAAGGTAGACTGGGTTCCAACAGTAAAAGTCTTTATTTGCAACAGTAAAGATAAACGGAACAGTTTGGCTCTAGCCGCAGCAGCCTTTCTATACGGCTTGCCTGCCGGCTTGTAGCCAATGACATTGGTTTGATTTAACCGCTTTTTGGTGGTTCTTTTGGATTGGTTCCTAGTGAACCAATCCCTATGCTGGCTTTCTTAGCCAATCAGATTAACGAGTTTGGAGTAAACAATTTTCATACAGAACACCCCTCCCCTCTTGGCTTAGTCCTACGTAGTTGCGCAGGTAGGTGGGGCTTCTTCTGACTCTACTGGACTTGTGCGGTTCATTTTCGCTGGAGACTTCAACCGGTTCGGATGGGGTTGCTGTCTCTCCGGCTCTTCTCCATGGAACCACCTGGAAGGGTGAGTCAGCCATTTTGCTACCGCTTGAGTTTCTCAGGCCGGTGGTTTTGCCACTGCCTCCTGGTTTCTCCAGGCAGGTCGAGCAAGCCCCTTCATCTGGATTTTTTCCGCAAGTTTCATCTAACCGTAAGTTTCTTTTCTGCTCTTTTTGTTTGTTAAGATGTTCTGGGTTTATTTTAAAAGGTTCTTTATTATTTTCTTGTATTTCCACCCCTTCTTTGGTTTGATTTTCATCATTTTTTTATTATTTGTGGTTGTGAGTTTGTATTTCTTTCAATGTTTCGGGAACGAAGCTGGTCTATGTGCCGCTTCCATTCCCTGCCATCGTCTATGGTTAGTCGGTAGGACTGGGGGCCTGTAATTTGTGTGATTGTGCCTGGAAGCCATAAGGGGTCCCCAGTGAAATTTTTTGTGTAGACTAGGTTGCCGATTTCAAATGTTTGTCAATGGCTGGAGGAGTCGGGGGGTCTTTCCCACATATAATTTGGGTGCAATCTGTCTAATTGCGACCTAAGTTTTCTTCCCATTAATAATTCCGGTGGGCTTTTGTTGGTTACAGTACTGGGTGTGATATGTTGGAGGGTGAGTAGGCAGTTAATTTTATCCTGGACATCCCCAATGTCCATTCATTCCAAACCCTCTTTGGTAAACCTGACCATTCTCTCCGCCCTACTATTTGCAGCTGGGTGGGCCGGCATGGTTAGTGCATGGCGTATACCTAGGGAGGCTAGGTATTGTTCAAATTGGATGGCTGTTAATTGTGGCCTGTTGTTGGACACTAGGACGTCCGGCAATCCATGGGTTGCGAAGAGTTTGTTAAGTTGTTTAATGACCACCTCGGTTGTCATAGATGACATTACTACAACTTCCAGCCAATTTGAGTATGCATCTATGACAATTAAAAAGGTATGTCCCCTAGTAGGACCCATGAAGTCAATGTGGATCTGAGACCAGGGACCTCGTGGGGTCTCCCAGTCCCTTATGGGTGCTTGTGGTGGAGAAGGCCTGGTTTTTTGACATTTATTACAAGTAGTAACCCAGTATTCGATGTCTTTATCTATACCAGGCCTCCAGACATAGCTTCTAGCAAGGCTTTTCATTTTTACAATACCAGGGTGGCCTTCGTGAAGCATACCCAGCACTCTAGTTTGTAATTTAGGAGGGATTACTACCCGATCACCCCACAATAAACAACCTTTTTGAATTGAAAGTTCAGTTTGTCTGATCCGGAAAGGTTTAAAGTTTTCAGTTTTTTGGTTTTCTGGCCAGCCTTTACCTACCCAGTTGAAAATGCGGGCAGTCACTGGGTCCTTGCGATGGCTCTGGTGACATTGTTTGCAGATATTGGTAGTTCGGGGCAGGTCTCTATCTGCAGGGTGGTCATTGTCGGCGCCGGGTCTTCCTCCGTCATTGGCAACAGTGCTCTGCTCAATGCGTCTGCATGGGAGATTTGCTTCCTGGGTCAATGCGTTAATGTGTAAGAGTATGCTGCCAGGAATTCTGACCATCTAGTCATTCGCGGGGATAAAATGTTCGGTGTAGGCTTGTTTCCCACCAGAATTCTTAGCAACGGTTTATGGTCCGTCACGATCAAAAATGTTCTTCCATGGAGATATTCGTGGAAGCGTTTCACTCCGGCGATGATTGCCGGGGCTTCTCTGTCTAGTTGACTATAGTTACGTTCTGTTTTAGACAGAGTCTTTGAGTAATAAGCAACGGGTGCCTCTCTCCCATCTGGCAATTGGTGGCTCAGGATGGCACTGACTCCAAATGGTGAGGCATCGCAGGTTACCGTCAATGGAAGTGTGTTACTAAACTGGGTAAGAACGGTGTTTGATGTTAATATTTTTTTTATTTTTTGGAAAGCTTTTTGCTCTCTATGACCCCAAGTCCAATTAGATTTTTTATCCAGCAAATGGTGTAATGGTTCCGCTATTGTCGCTTTGTGGGGGAAGAATACGTTATAGAAATTTATTAGTCCCAAAAATGCCTGCAATTCTGTTTTGTTTCTTGGCTGTGGTGCGTCTTTAATGGCTTTGACTTTTTTTTCAGTAGGGTGTATGCCCTCTCTGTCTATTAAGTAGCCCAGAAATTTGACGCGATCAGTCATTAAGCAGCATTTTTCTTTTTTAACTTTCAGGCCAGATTCTCTGAATTTTGTTAGTACATTTCTTAGTCTTTTTTCTAGTTGGGTCGTATCTTTAGCCGAAATCAGGACATCATCAAAATATGGTACGACCCCTTTTATTCCATTTAATAGGCGTTCCATGAGGCTTTGGAACATGCCTGGGATCACACTTACTCCAAACTCAAGTCTGTTGCACTTGAATGCCCCTTTGTGAGTCACTATTGTCTGTGCCTCGGCCGTTAAGGGGTCTACTGGAAACTGTTGGTAAGCTTGTGCTAGATCTCGTTCAGCAAAAATTTTTCCTCCCCGAGTGAGTGTAACAAATGTTGTACGACTGGCACCGGGTATGCACTTTGTTGCAGCGCATGGTTCAGGGTAGCCTTGTAGTCTCTGCAGATGTGTACCGACCCATCAGGTTTAACCGGTGTTACTATTGGCGTCTCCCATTTAGCCTGGTCAACAGGTTCCAAAACCCCTTGGTCAATTAATTTGTTTAATTGTTCCTCTATTTTTGCCTTTAATGCAAAAGGAACTCATCTGGCCTTTAATCTTCTAGGGGCCACCTGGGGGTCTAAACTAAAGGAAATTGGGGTCCCCTGATACCTGCCTAGGGAGCCATCGAAAACATCCTGGAACTCGTGGATCAGGTTTTCTTCCTAGTCGGTTGCAGCCACCGGTCTACTCTGGTCATTTCGATGCCCAATGATGTGAACTATTCGATGCCCAGGAGGCTGGGTCGGTCTCGGTTGACTATTGTCAGAGGCAGGACTTCGACATGCTGCTTGTAGGCGACTCGGAAATGTCCTAGACCTACCACAGGGATTCGATTTCCTTGGTAGTCCTTCAGGGTTAATTTTTGTTTCTGGAGCTCTTTTAGCTTAATATTTGGGACCAGTTGTTTGATTGTGTCCCATGACACCATTGACAGGAAAGACCCTGAATTTACCTCCATCTCACAGGGGCTGCCTTCGATTTTTATGATTATTTTAACTTTTTTTCCCGCTTTCCGTCTGAGCGCTTCCGATAGTGAAAGTTTGATGGGTCTTTTCTCCGTTACTGGCTCATTTGTTGTGCTGCCAATTTCTCTCGGTTTGTTTCGATTCAGCTTGTGGGGGAGAGTTACTGCGTCTGTTAGGGCTGTAATTTTTTCAATTCCTACACACCTTCTCGATGTGTCCCCTTTTCTTACAAGTTCTGCAGATGGCATCAAGGAATATGCAGTCGGCTCGAGGGTGGTTTCCTCCGCAACTGGCGCATTCCTGTCAGTTTCTTTTTTCGTGCCTTTTTTTGTTGGCATATAGGCGGTGGACCTCATCGTCTTCCTCTCCAGATTCTGATGTCTCATCAAAGTCTTCATGGTGTGTGGTGGTGGGAATTTGTTTCTTCCCTCTAGTTAGGCTCGCTTCGTCGTTGTTCGCATTCATTTGTTTCATTGTGGCCGCTGACTTTTTCGCGGCTTCTGCGGCTGTGGCTTGTGCGATTGCTTTGGCTATGGTTATGTTGGCTTTATTTAGCAACTTGCTTTGTAAATTAGAGTCTCTTAAACCCAATATTACTCGATCTCGCATCGCTTCATCTAAGTTCAGGAATTCACATGCTCCCCCCAGTTGTCGGAGGGCTGCCACAAAATCAGCGATGGTCTCACCTTCTTTTTGGTCCCTTAGGTAGAATGCATGCCGTTTGATGAGATTTGACACCACTGGTGTGTAATGAGCCTTCAACATTTGTTGGAGTTCGGGCCAGGTCATTTGCTTTACGTCTCTGGGCTTTGCTAATGCCTTGGCCATTTTGAAAATCATTGGTCCTCAATGTGTTAAGAAGACAGCCCTCTTATGTTGGTCTGAGATCTCTTCCATCTCGTTACTTTCCAAGTACATTTGGAAACGGTCTACGTAGGATTCCCAATCCTCTTCATTGGGGTTGAAGGGTGCGGGCAGTGCATTATTTCCGGCCATCGCTTTCAGCCTGGGTTTCAATTCGCCACATGCACAGTCTCACGTTTTAGGACGATCCCACCCTCATCGCCAGTGTTCCGTCCGGAAAAACGCGAGGTAGACCGGGTTCCAACAGTAAAAGTCTTTATTTGCAACAGTAAAGATAAACGGAACGGTTTGGCTCTAGCCGCGGCAGCCTTTATATACGGCTCGCCTGCCGGCTTGTAGCCAATGACATTGGTTTGATTTAACCGCCTTTTGGCAGTTCTTTTGGATTGGTTCCTAGTGAAACAATCCCTATGCTGGCTTTCTTAGCCAATTAGATTAGCGAATTTGGAGTAAACTATTTTCATACAGAACAATCTCTTTGTCATTCGTCTTCTTTATGTAGACCAAAGTTTTGAACTATCTTTGCAAATTATTATTGAACTAGTGATTGTTTTGGAAAAAAAAATTTGGAAAAAGAAATCTAACTAATGAAGTTAAGAGCAAATACATGACCATCATTTGTACCCTTTTAGGGACACTATTGAAAAATATTATCGCTAAATTTAGTTTACAGCATAAATTATATCTCTAAATGTCTTTCCATTCTAGCAAACCATTCTTGCTTCTGCTGTACTAATATGTTCAAATATTAATTCATGTACTTTTCTTTTCTTTAAATTTTTCACTTTTCTCCATCTCAGAGTCTCCTATATTCCATTCAGTAAGAATCTTCTTGGTCTTCTCTTTCCTCGTAATCCATCCCCTCTACCTTTGTTTATTAAGAATCTATTCTCATTCATTCACTTTTGTGCTAATGTGTCACCAATGTAGAAAGTTACTGGCAGTCATTAGCATACACAGGATAAAAGTCACATCTTTGAACTGTTATAAACACTTCAGATTGGAGAGGCAGTTTCACTTCTGTATCTCCAGCTCTTATGTCACCTAAATCAAGACTTTAGTGCAAGGGTGTCAAAGTCAGTTTAGTTGAGGGCTGCCTCAGGGTTGTGTTTGAGCTTGGAGGGGTCGGCGTGGTCAGTTCGATGTCACTTGTGTCGGGTGTGCTGGTGATGGCTTGAGTGCTCTGCCATCAAAAATGGGCTCCCAACAGGGGTGGGATTCAAATTTCTAAACTGGTTCTGTGGGTGTGGCCTTATTTGTGGGTGTGGTGTGGTGGTCATGTGACTGACTGGGCATGGCTTGGATGTAAATATTATAAATATTTATGTAAATATTGAGTTTTTTTATAAAAAAGAGCAACTTTTACCCAAAATCAGGCAAAGCAGACAGGCCGATTGAGTTGCTCACAGAATCACAGATTCATTGAGAGATCTATTTTCCTTCAATCTAGTAGATGAGTCTGCACTGAAAAATAAAAGCTTCAGTCCTAACGAAGGTTCAACTCTTTTTTAGATTAGCTAGAAAGCAACAAATCTAATGATTTCCTGCTTTCTAGCTAATCTAAATTGGCACAGCAAAACAGCTGATGGTCGGTGTTTTGTTTGGAAAACACACGAGGTAGACCGGGTTCCAACAACAATTACTTTATTCTTTAACAACTCAGTAATAGGAACCCTTGGCTGAAACCGGGGCCAGCCTTTTATACAGGCTGGCTTGCCTGCTTGCAGCCAATGGCAGTTGTTTAGATTTGCCGCCTTTTTGGCAGCTCTTTGGATTGGTTCCTAGTGAACCAATCCAGTGTTCATTTTATTAACCAATCAGGTTTGTAGATTTGGAGTCATCCACTTTACATATAGAACACCCCTCCCCCCTTAGTTCAGTCCTATGTGGTGACGTAGTCTCGCAGGTAGGTGGGGCTTTTCCAGACTCGACTTGACTTGCGCGGTTCATTCTTAGTGAAGACTTCGACCGGTTCGGATGGGGCTGCTGTGTCGTCCGTCCTTCTCCCTGGAACCGTCTGGAAGGGTGAGTCAGCCATTTTACCACCGCCTGAGTTTCTTAGGCCGACGGTTTTGCCACTCCCTCCCGTTTCCTCTGGGCAGGTCGAGCTGGCTTGGCTGGCCCCTTCCGATGGGCTCTTCCCGCAAGTCTCTTCAAACAGTGAGTCTTTTATTTGCTCTTTTTGTTCGTATGGTTTGTTGGGTTTGGTTTTAAACAGTTCTTTATTTATTTCTCGCCTTTCCCCCCCCACCTTGGATTGCACTTCGCCGGTTTTTTCGGTGAATGTTTGTAAGTCTGTGGTTCTTTCTATAATTCGAGATCGAAGCTGGTCTATGTGCCGCTTCCATTCCCTGCCATCGTCTAATTTTAATCGGTAGGATTTGGGGCCTGTAATTTGGATAATCTGCCCTGGTAGCCATACCGGGTCCCCGGTGAAGTTTTTGGCGTATACCAAATCGTCTATTTTGAATTGTCTGAACCGTGTAGAGGAGTCAGGGGGGTTTTCTGGGGTAAAATTTGGGTGTAACCTATCAAGGTGAGATCTTAATTTTCGCCCCATGAGTAATTCTGCTGGGGACTTATTTGTTATGGTACTGGGTGTTATGTGCTGGAGTGTGAGCAAACGGTTTACTTTCTGTTGGACATCTCCAGCGTCCATTCGTTCCAACCCTTCTTTGGTAAACCGGACCATTCTCTCAGCCCTGCCATTCGCAGCCGGGTGAGCTGGCGCGGTTAGGGCATGTCTTATACCTAGGGAGGCTAGGTATTGCTCAAATGGTATGCTGGTTAGCTGTGGCCCGTTATCTGAGACAAGAACGTCCGGTATGCCATGGGTGGCGAAAAGGTTGTCCAGCTTTTTAATTACAGCTTCTGTTGTCGTTGATGGCATAACTTTTACTTCAAGCCAATTTGAATAGGCATCAACGACAATCAGAAAGGTATGTCCCTTGGTAGGACCCGCGAAGTCAATGTGTATTCTTGACCACGGTCCCCGAGGGGTTTCCCAGTCCTTAACAGGTGCTTTTGGTGGGGATGGTCTAATTGCCTGGCATTTGTGGCATGAGCTTACCCAATACTCTATGTCCTTATCAATACCCGGCCACCAAACATAACTTCTGGCAAGGCTTTTCAACTTAACCATTCCCGGGTGCCCTTCATGTAACAACTTAAGTACCCTGGGCTGTAATTTGGCAGGGATTACTATCCGATCACCCCACAACAAACACCCCTTTTGGATTGAAAGTTCAGTCTGTCTGGACTGGAAAGGTTTAAAGTTTTCAGTTTTTTGATTCTCCGGCCAGCCTTTACCTACCCAGCTAAGAACGCGGGCAGTCAATGAGTCTTTCGCGGTGGCTCTGGCGACATCATACGCCGATATGGGTAGATCGGGGCAAGTCTCGATTTGTAGCGTTGTCATCGCTGGTGCCGGGTCTGCGTCGGTTGCTGGTAAGGGTGCTCTGCTCAAAGCGTCCGCATGGGAAATTTGTTTCCCTGGCCGATGTGTCAGAGTGTAGGAATAAGCTGCTAGGAACTCTGACCATCTCGTCATTCTTGGGGACAGTATATTAGGTGTTGGCTTGTTTCCCGCCAAAATCCCCATTAGCGGTTTGTGATCCGTTATGATTTGAAAAGTCCGCCCATATAAGTATTCGTGGAATCGTTTTACTCCAGCGACAATTGCTAGAGCTTCCCTGTCCAATTGGCTGTAATTCCGCTCGGTTTTTGATCGAGTCCTAGAGTAATATGCGACGGGTGCTTCTCTGCCATCAGGTAGTTGGTGGCTCAGGATGGCACCTACTCCATATGGTGAGGCGTCGCAGGTCACTGTTAATGGAAGAGTGTCGCCAAATTGGATGAGAACGTTTGTTGATGTTAGCAAGCTTTTAATATTTTGGAAGGCTTTTTTTTCTTTGTAACCCCAAGTCCAAGTTGCCTTTTTGTCTAGCAGACGGTGTAACGGTTCTGCTATAGTGGCTTTGTTTGGCAGGAACACGTTATAAAAATTAATTAATCCTAAGAACGCTTGTAGTTCGGTTTTATTTCTTGGTTCAGGAGCGTCTTTGATCGCTTTAACTTTTTTGTCTGTGGGGTGGATACCCTCTCCGTCTATTGAGTAGCCCAGGAATTCGACGCTGTTCTTAACTAAACAGCACTTTTCTCTTTTTACCTTGAGGCCAGATTCCCTAAACTTAGTTAGTACTTCTTTGAGTCTGTTCCTTAATTGAGCTTCATCTCTGGCCGAGATTAGGACGTCGTCAAAATAGGGAACGACTCCTTGTATGCCATTTAGAAGGCGTTCCATCAGACTCTGGAAGACGCCAGGGGCCACGCTTACTCCAAATTGGAGCCGGTGACATTTGAATGCACCCTTATGGGTGACTATAGTCTGTGCTTCTGCTGTTTCTGGGTCCACCGGGAGTTGTTGATAGGCTTGTGCCAAGTCGAGTTTGGCGAAAACTTTGCCTTTTCCCAGGGAATGCAGCAAATGCTGGACTACTGGCACCGGGTATGCGCTTGGTTGTAATGCGTGGTTCAGGGTAGCCTTATAGTCACCACAGATTCCTTATGGACCCGTCAGGTTTAATGGGTGTGACAATAGGCGTTTCCCACTTGGCATGGTCCACAGGTTCTAACACCCCTTGGGCTATTAATTTGTCCAGCTGTTCCTCTATTTTTGCCTTTAGTGCAAAAGGAACTCGCCTGGCTTTTATTCTTCGTGGGGCTATTTGGGGGTTTAGATTGAAAGAAATGGGATTTCCCCGATACTTGCCAAGTGAGCCGTCAAAAACATCCTGGAATTCTCGGATGAGGTCGTCTTCCCAGCCGGTTGTAGTCACTCGATCGACCCCGGTCATCCCGATGCCCAATGGCGCGAACCATTCAATGCCCAGGAGGCTTGGTCTGTCTTGGTCGACTATGGTCAGCAGAAGCACCTTGACGTGATGTTTGTAGGCGACTCGGAATTGTCCCATGCCTACTACAGGGATTTGGTTTCCCTGATAGTCCTTGAGGGTTAGGTGCTGCTTCTTCAATTCTTTGGGTTTGATACCTGGGAATAGCTGTTTTATTGTGTCCCATGATACCATGGAGAGGAAGGACCCCGAGTCCACTTCCATCCTGCAGTGTTTTCCTTCAATTTTCACGATGACTTTAATTTTTTTCCCACTTTCCGTCTGAGCGCTCTGTATTATGACAGTTTGGTGTGTATTGGCTCGCTTCTCTTGTTGCCCCTTTCTCTCGGCTCGTTTAGGCTCGGCTCATGTTGGGGAATTTCTGCGTCTCGTCGGGCTGTAGTATTTCTTGTTCCTTCAGACCTTCTTGATGTGCCCTCGTTTTTTGCAATGCCGGCAGATGGCATCGAGAAATCTGCATTTGGCTCGGGGATGGTTTCCTCCGCAGCCAGCACATTCCCGCCAATTTCTCCTTTCGCGCTCTTTTTTGTTCATGAGCAAACGGTGGACCTCGTCGTCCTCTTCGCTCGATTCGATTGTTTCGCCCGACTCTTCGTAGTGGGTTGTGGTGGCAGGGTGCTTTCTGTCTTTGGTTGGTGTTTCTTCGCTGTGTGTGTTCATCTTTTTAATGGCTACCGCAGATTTTTTCGCGGCTTCAGCGGCTGTAGCTTCCGCGATGGCTTCGGTAACGGTGATGTTGGGCTTGTTGAGCAATTTACTCTGTGCGGTCGAGTCTCTCAGGCCCAGCACCACGCGGTCCCTCATTGCCTCGTCTATGTTCAAAAATTCACACTCACCCCCTATTTGTCTGAGGGCAGCGATGAAATCGGCGACGGTCTCTCCCTCTCTCTGGTCTCTGCGGTAAAATTCATGTCGCTTTATTAAGTTAGACACCATCGGAGCGTAGTGTGCTTTGAGGAGTCTTTGCAATTCCGTCCACGTTAGTTGTTTAACGTCCCGGGGCTTCGCAAGGGCCTCTGCCATCTTAAAAACTGTTGGCCCGCAGTGCGTCAGGAACACAGCTCTCTTGCGTTGCTCTGAAATGCCTTCCATTTCATTGCTCTCCAAATACATTTGGAAGCGATCAGCATAGGAATCCCAATCCTCTTCGTTGGGATTGAAGGGTGCGGTCGGTGCGTTGTTTCCAGACATCTTGGTTGTAATCTGGACTTCTTATCACCGCGTGCAGGTTTTTCCTTCAGGACGATCCCACCTTCGTCGCCAGTGTTTTGTTCGGAAAACACACGAGGTAGACCGGGTTCCAACAACAATTACTTTATTCTTTAACAACTCAGTAATAGGAACCCTTGGCTGAAACCGGGGCCAGCCTTTTATACAGGCTGGCTTGCCTGCTTGCAGCCAATGGCAGTTGTTTAGATTTGCCGCCTTTTTGGCAGCTCTTTGGATTGGTTCCTAGTGAACCAATCCAGTGTTCATTTTATTAACCAATCAGGTTTGTAGATTTGGAGTCATCCACTTTACATATAGAACAGTCGGGGGGAAAAAAAGGAAAAATATCAACTTAACAGGCAAGTTTGATGGAGAGCATACCAGGTAAGGAGTGAGTGGGCAGGGAAGTGAGGGGCTGGGCCAGCCAGTAGCATGATTTGCCAGTTCTCCGAACTGTGCAGAATCGTAACAATTGATTCTATAGAACCAGTCCAACCAGGTAGAATCCCACCCCTGATCTCACTGAATTCAAAATAGCCATGTACCTGATTCAAATCATTGTGGATATGAAACACAATGGAACTGGTTTTGTCTTATACCAATGGAATGTGATCTGGAATTAGAGGTTGTCTAGTATCTGTGTGGGATAAAAAATAAACACAGTCACAAAAAACAGGTGAAGCCCCTTTTATTACTTCACTTTGCTTCCAAGCTCCAAACATCCTTGACTGGAGACAAAAAACTCCCACACAAGCAGTTACCAGAAGGAGGAAACACCATTTAAATTATAAAGAGAAAAAAAAATACAAAACAGGCAAGATAAGGGCTGGAGGACATCCACAGATAACAGAACACACACTGGGAAGGATGCCAACCTCAGAGAGGAAACATAAATTAGAGATATTTCCACGCTTTGTTTCCAGCACTTGCCAGTTTGCATGTCTGTCCTCTTATCCAGTTGCAACAGCTGCAGCCCATGAAGAGGATCAATGCTCTTTCCTCTGAAGTAGACCATGTCTCTCCCTTATCCTCTCCTCCCTGTGTGCCCTAGAATGGAGAGGGGATGAACCTCTCCTCTGACTGCCCAGCCGGCCTCTGCCCTTCCCCAGCCTTTTCCACAACTTCTGAAGCCACAATTTCACTCCCTGTCGACTATTCCTCCTCGCCTTCAGAGTCAGTCTCCACCAGGGGCACGACAATCTGTCTCTTGTCAATGATGGATTGAACAGTAGAGATAAAGGAGAATAAAGGAGGCCCAGTATGTTTTATTGGCATAAAATCAAATTAGGCCCCTCCCCCCAAATTCAGTCCTATATTAAACATGCAAAATGGGGGAGAATGGTGGGGGGGCTTGCCATTAGGAATTACGTTGTTTCATACCCGGATATGGTGCTGCCTGCGTTGGTGGGGCACTTCGTATCGGGAGACCTTCCATCATCATTGCTTTACCTTCTCCCCATGCAGCTGTGGCATTTACAGCAACGCCGCGGCATTTGGCGCAGCCAAGCATGGCCAGCCAGGGCTCCTCCTTGCAACCGGAGCCCTGAGGAGACACTCGGCTTCAGGCGCTACTGTCGCCACCTTCCCTTTGCCTTTGAACGTCAAGCCAATTCTTTTAAAAATGACACCCTACTACAACAAAGCCTCCCCTTCCCGAGAAAGCAGCCCAACCCCATGTGGGGAGGTGAATCTTCTGGGGCCGCAGCGCAGATCGGCCCACCCCGGGAGAAGCAACCAGCCGCCATCCCTGTCTGGCACTGGGCAGAGTGCGAAGAGCTTCTTCTGGGGCACCCAGCACAGCTGACAGGCAGATCCTCCTGTCCGGCGGCAGAGCTCTCACCAAGGCAGCATGTGCCTCCCCACCGGGCCCTCCGCTCATCCCACCAGGGCCGCGCTAGAGCCGTGCGGGTTGGGAAAGGGAGCCATGGTATGTGCCCGCCTGCCAAACGAAAGAGCCGGGCTGACCCAAGCTTGGCTTCCTTGCCAAGTCCCTCCAGCTTGAACCCAAAGGGGCCAGCGGAAGAGGCTGCCCGAGGCAGTGATAATGCTCACTCTGTGGCCAGGGAGGCAAGGTGACAGCCTGCACCATGTCCTCCTCAGAGCTGAGCCCCGCCAAGTCAGTGCTTCTGCCTGATGCCCGTTCTACTGCAGCGTTTGGAGATGCTGACGCATTTGGAGATGTGTGGGGATGGGGACGGGCTGGGCGAGGGGTGGAAAGGACGGGCAGCTTTGGGCTCTCTCTGCCGGCCAGGGAAGCAGTGCTACCATCACCTCACCTCCCTGTCTGTGGATGAGTGGGCGCTATCACTGCCTCAGGCAGCCTCTCCTGGTGGCCCCTTCAGGTTCACACTGGAGGGACTTGGGAAGGAAGCCAAGCTCAGGTCAGCCCATCTCTTTTGCTTGGCAGGCCAGCACACACCCGCTTCTCACTTTCCTGGATCTTCTCAGTCTGCACGGCTCTGGTGCGGCCCTGGTGGGATGAGCTGAAGGTCTGGCAGGGAGGCGCTCGCTGCCTTGGTGAGAGCTCTGTTGCTGGGAAGGAGGACCTGCCTGTCAGCTGTGCTGGGTGCCCCAGGTGAAGCTCTTCATGCTCTGCACAGCACCAGGCAGGGATGGCAGCTGGGCACTTCTCCCAAGGTGGGCCGATCCTGTGCTGAAGCCCTGGGAGATTCGCTTCCCCACATGGGTTGGACTGCCTTCTTGGGCAGGGGAGACTTTGTTTTAGTAGGCCGTCATTTTTAAAATAATTGGCTTTACCTTTGAAGGCAAAGGGAAGGCGGCAACAGGAGCGCCTGAAACCAAGTGTTTCTGCCTGGCTCCAGTTGCAGGGTGGAGCCCTGGCTGGCCACACGTGGCTGTGCCAAATGCCACGGCATTGTTCTAAATGCTGCGGCAGCAAGGGAGAAGGGAAAGCAACAGTGGCGGAAGATCTCCTGATACGAAGTGCCCCACCAACACCAAGGTCAACATCCAAGCTGTCACCACCCGCCCACCCTAGGATGCAAGGCGGGGAATTAAGTCACCCCCAAAAAGACGGCCTAGCCATTTTTGGGGGCGTCAAAAAAAAAAAAAAAGGCCCGGCCTTTTTTTTGGAAAAAGACAGTATTTGTAGCTGAGGTTTGGAACTAAAGATCCTTGGTACTCTCTGAGTTTGGATATTTTCTTGGAGACATTTTATTATCCAACTGGGCAACAAAATCAGTGTATTGATGTTGTTACCTAGTTTTGGTAATGAAATGTCTGCAAGAAAACAAGCTGTCAGGTTCCAAGTGAAGCAATCATCATAAAACTATCTCAGAGGCATTGCAATTCCTCAAAGAATTGTTTTATTTAATTACACATCTTGGCACAAACTGGTGAAAGCTAGTACTGAAAGTTTCCTGGGCTTCCACATCATGATAGCTGGAATTTTTTCATTTTTCCAAAACCATATGTCACATTGTCCAAACAGGAGATGAAATAGTTTCCTGGCAACTTCACTCCTCCTTCCTCTGGCCGAGTAGCAGTTGGAATGCAGCTGACTCATCATCCAGCTATGTTGTTTTGGCTGGAGCTTCATCCACCTCAGTTCTCTCCCCTCCAATTCTCAAGTGTGTCAAACTGAATCCATATGATTCCACCACCAAACTAAATTCAGGCTTGACACAAGCAAGCTCAGAGAGCACTAAGGACCACTGAGCTTGACCAGGCTCATCTTATTCTTTGATTGTTTTAGAGCTTTCCACATTGTCTTCATGTATTATATTTCAGAGAGTGCTTGCAAGTATTTCTGAGGATCTGATGAATAAATCAGAATATCAGAGCTGGAAGGGACCTAGTCCAACTACCTGCCTAAGCAAGATCCAACTAAGTGATTCAACCAAAGTCTTAGTTTTCTCCTTGAAAGAGAGTGGTGGGGTGGGGGGAGAAAGGACTTGTGATTTATGGCTTTGATGATTAGACAGAACAGATTATAGAAAGAAAAGTGTTAGTTATAATATTACAGAGAAAGAGGTCAAAATATAATTGTACTTCTAACTTCTGTAAAGAATATTGAAACCCACTTCTTTGTGTCTTTTCCCCCCACTTTTCTTTTTCTTCTATTTTTTTTTCTTGCACTGCTTTCTCTTTGCCTTCTTTCTTTTTCTTTTTTCCCTCTACTGTACTGGTAGTCCTTGACTTACAACCACAATTGAGTCAAAAATTTATCTTGCTAAGCAAGACATTTGTTAAGTGAGTTTTGCTCCATTTTATGACCTTTCTTGCCACATTTGTTAAGTGAATCACTGAAGCTGCTAAGTTAGTACATGGTTGTTAAGTGAACCTGGCTTCGCCATTGACTTTGCTTTGTCAGAAGGGAGCAAAGGGGAATCACATGACCCTGGGACCTTCCATCATCATAAATATGAATCAGTTGTTGAGCATCTGAATTTTGATCACATGGCCATGAGGACCCTGCAATGGTTATAAGTTACAGTGCCTTGTAACTTCGAACGGTCACGAAATGAACTATTGTAAGTCGAGGACTACCTGTACATTCTTTTGTATTATTTGTATTCATTTTTATCTTCTGTTTCCTAAGAATTTCAACAATAATAAACTCTTCAATGGTTTAATTTATGCTTTTATATAAAAAATATTATTATTTCTTTGTTTTAATTGTACATCATAATAACTTATTTTGAAAAGGTTCCTATATACAGTAGATTGCTCAATTAATTAAATAATCTAAGTTCTTCCTCAAGCTTAATTGATTTTATAACCTGCCTTTATCCCTTATATCTCATTTCCTTATGTCTATGAATTTCCATTACATCATGCATTCATTACCTGGATAGATGCATACATCCAGATCAGGGGTGGGATTCAAAATTTTTAACAACTGGCTCTGTGGGTATGGTTAAGATGGTGCACGTGGCTTGGTGGTCATGTAATTGGGTGGACATAGCTTGGTGGCCATGTTATTGGCTGGGTGTGGCCAACTCAATATCACTTACATTGAGGCACACATCTCTTCACCTGGCCTCTCATGACAGTGGGGATGCTGCAACAAACGTAAGTGTGAAAAATGGTCATAAGTCATTTTTTTTCAGTGCCATTGTAAATTTCAATGGTCACTCCACACAAGAAAAGTACCAGCAAAGGAGAGGAAAAAAACTCCAGAGACATTCCTGAGACAGGAAGTCTAGTCCTGCCAAGAATGTAATAAGGGTTAACGGAGAGGCAGTTTCTGTAATCAACATCAAAATGTTTCCTTTCTGCCTTCCTTACAGGATTAGGCCAGTAATTTCTTCTAACCACTGGTTCTCCAAACTGCTTAGAAATGTTAACAACCGGTTCTAGCAAATAGGTGCTGTTATGGCCAGAAAGTCCTCACAGCAGTCCGCTGTTTATGCGGGAGCTGGGAAAGTCCCTGATTGGCTGGACCATTTGACAGTTACAGTATAAAAGGAGCTGTCAAACAGAATCAGCTATCTCTCTCTCGCTCATCTGCTACAGTGAGCTGTGGCTAGCCACAGCTGAGTTACAAGTTAACAAAAAGCCTGTTAGAGCTTTATACTGCCTCCGCTTCTTCTTCTAAAGCCCATGTCACACTGAAACAACGGATGCAAAGAGGATGTAAAATAGACAAAAAAGCTTGCCATCCGTTGGAAAACGTGCTGTACTCACTGCCTCCGTTTTGCTTCCTCTCTATCCGTCCAGCATCCGTTTATTGACGTTTCATCCACTCCAAAAGTTTTGAACTTTTGCGCGGAAAATGTATCCAGTTCGTCCATTCTGCATCTGCGACGCATACGCTACGCATCTGTTCTGCATCCGTTACGCATCCGCTATATCCGTTAGGCATCCGCTGCGCATCCGTGCAACTTGCATCCGCTCAGATGCAGGGAGGAAGCGGAACGGACGCGTAACAGATGCAGAACAGATGCCTAGCGGATGCAGCACGGAAACAAAGCATTTAAAATGGAAAAAACATTTGCAGAGGGGACCTATCTCGGATATTAAGGATGTCTAGAGGATGCCAAGAGGATGCCTAGAGGATGCCTAGCGGAAAACCTATATTTCCTATAAAAAGGGGGAGCAACTAATTTGCATCTCACTTTCAGACCAGCAGCCCAGCTGTGCAGACCTCTGCAGCCTTCATCTGGCTCTTCCTCTTCCACAGCATCCAGTCATGTCCACCGTGGATTGTAACAAAGTCCTTTCGGCAGCCACCATCATTCTGCAAAAGTGCGAAGCCATCTGCAGGCTCTGTGAACTCTACTGCAAGAAGAAAAAGAGGCAGCCCAAAAAAGTCTGGGTACGAAGATGGTTCTCCAGAAGAGCAGAGGACGGACTGTACAACAAGCTGATGGTGGAGATCAGGAACGAAGACACTCGGGCATTCCAGAACTTCATGAGGATGCCTCCAGCCATGTTTGATGAAGTTGTGCAGCGGCTGACACCCAGGTTGACCAAGCAGAGCACCAGCTTCTGCCCCAGCCTGGACCCTGGGCTCAAGGTGGCACTCACTCTGCGCCACCTGGCCTCAGGGACCACCTACAGGAGCATGCAGTATGGCTGGAGGGTGCCATCCAACACCATCAGCATTGTGGTCAGAGAAGTGGTGCAGGCCATCATCGAAGAATACAAGGAGGAGCTCCTCCAGTACCCCTCCACTGAAGAAGGATGGAAGAAAGTTGCAGAGCAGTGGTATCAGAAGTGGAACTTCCCACACACCGTTGGAGCCATAGATGGGAAGCACGTGGCCCCCAAAGCTCCAGCCAACTCAGGGTCCACTTATTTCAACTCCAAGGGCTTCTTCAGCATCATTCTCTTCGCCATGGTCAATGCTGACTACAAGTCCATGTACATCGATGCTTCAGGCAACGGCTCATCTTCAGATGCCCAGGTATACAATGCCAGTGACCTCAAGGAGGAGCTGGAACGCAACCTCACTGTGGGCTTCCCAGATCCAGAACCCCTGCCCAATGACACACAAGATGTGCCCTAATTCATCATGGGGGATGACACCTTCTCCCTCACAACCTACCTCATGAAGCCCTACACCTCCAGACTCCTCACCCGTGAAGAGAGGCTCTTCAACTACAGGCTGTCCAGGGCAAGGCGGGTGGTGGAGAACGCCTTTGGCATCCTGGCCAACAGGTTCCAGGTACTTCTCACCACCATGCAGCATTGCCCAGAGACCGTGAGGAGGATCCTGGAAGCTTGCTGCATCCTGCACAATCTCATGCGCACCCGCTACCCAGTCTTGCAGAACAGGCTTGTGGACCTCCAACAAGGCAACGGGGACATGGAGCCTGGGGAATGGAGGCAAGGGCAAAACCTGATTGACACTGAGGATGTGCAAGGCCCCAACAGAGCTTCACGTGAAGGGAAGAAGCAGCGCAACCTCCTGAGACACTGGTGCAGCTGGAGCAGTGGAGTTGCAAGACAGGATGATAGATGATTAATGGTTGCTTCCTTCAGCCTGTCTCATCACACTGATGAGATTGGGCCATGTATGTTGGGTAGGCCTACAATGAACAGGGCGTTTAATAAAGAGTTGTGTTTATGTTGACATGTGTGGATAATTATTACATTGTTATTGATAATAAAGGGCCATATGTGTGGCACCAGGGAGGGTGGTCCATTCAGTCCCACTATGCTTGCACTGGAGGTTTATCTATTCCACAACTATCCTAACCCATCCTACAGCTATTACCCATCCCACAGGTATCCTAACCCATCCCAAAGCTATCCTTACCCATCCCACAAGCATGCAAAGGCTTAAACCATTTCTAAAATTTTCCAGCAAGACTTTATTTAAAAAAAGAAATGAAGCAAGTGTGTGAATCATAAATAGACTTTATTAACAACAAGCTATAAAACAAAAATGAGCCTCTGGCACTCCTCTTGGTCGCTCAGTCTCAGGGGTGAATGGTCCAGGTGCTGTGGAGGTGGCTGGTGCTGGAGTGCTTTTCATCAGCTCCTCCAGAAGCAGAAGCAGCAGAAGCCCCAGCCCCAGAAGAGTGAGCCCGTGCTGCAGAAGCCCCATCAGAACCAGAGTGAGGGCCAGGGGGCGGGATGGTAGCCCTGTCCCTCTTGCAAGAGCTGGCAGCAGATGGCTGAGGCTTTCTGTGCTTCCACATGGTTGTGGGGTTGCTGGCTGGCAGGGAGGCTGGCAGGAACCAAGGCTGGCAGGGAGGCTGGCAGGAAGGCTGGCAGGAAGGCTGGAAGGCAGGCATGCACCAAGGCTGGCAGGCAGGCAGACAGCAAGGCTGGCAGGCAGGCTGGCAGGCAGGCTGGCAGGCAGGCTTGCAGGCAGTCAGGCACCAAGGCTGGCAGGAGGGCATGAACCAAGGCTGGCACCAAGGCTGGCAGGCAGGCAGGCATGCACCAAGGTTGGCAGGCAGACATGAACCAAGGCTGGCAGGAAGGCAGGCAGCAAGGCTGGCAGGCAGGCTGGCACCACATCTGGCAGCAAGGCTGGCAGGCAGGCTGGCACCACGTCTGGCACCACGTCTGGCACCAAGGCTGGCACCAAGGCTGGCACCAAGGCTTGCAGGCAGACATGCAGGCAGGGCAGGCAAGGCAGCCAATCCGTCCGGCAGCAGGTCTTTCCTCTGAATGGCGACCTGCTTCCGAGCTGCTTCCGTTATATCCACGGGGCTGACGCAATGCATCCTCCCCGCATGCGCAATTAATGCCAGGCATCCATTAGGCTTCCGCTGTGCATCCGCTGTGCATCCGCTTCATCCGCTGTGCATCCGCTGTGCATCCGCTTCATCCGCTGTGCATCCGCTTTGCATCCGCTGTATCTGTTCCGCGTCCACTTTGCTGAGGTCCCCCGGAAGCCTAGCGGACGTGCCATCTGCTCCCATCCACTTCCATCCGCTGGGCTTCCGTTCCACATCCGCTTTGCATCTGCCCTGCATCCTCCCCGCGTCCGTGTTATCCGCTCTGGTTATGCAAATTTTTGCCCCTTTTGAGAGCGGATAACAACGGATGGAACATTTTGCTCATCCGTTGTGTCCTTTTTGCATCCGTTGGGCAGTGTGACATGGGCTTTAGCATGCCAAATATAAAACTGGTGACGAGGGTGAGATGCTGATGAACTGAGGCAATTCCTGAGGCAAAAAGAGCCGAAGTTACTTCAAAAAGAGCTGTCACTAAGAGCTGTCACTAGAGCAGTCACTATCAAACAAAGAGATGGTGGTGCCGCCAAATTTTCCACCTTTTTGTCCAACTTCCGAAATGAGGACATCGTACATCAATATGAATGCATCATGGATGAATGTGTCATGGATGTCACAAACCTTTCTAACATCCCTCCTAACAGGAAGAAAGCATATTTCCTAAGTTTCTGCAGGGCCACCATTTTCAACACCACCACCACACTGCTGGCTCCTCAGATGGTCAAGGCTGTCCCTAGGAAGAACTACAAGAGGTACTTGGTAACTACTATGCCCCAAAGCCATTGCGTATCACCCGCCACCATGCATTCACGAGAAGTCAAGCAGAAGATGATTCCGTAAGTAAACACATGGCGGCTTTTCATTCAGCCTCCCTGCAATGTGGTTTCCAAAATCATATAGATGATATGCTGCTGGACCAGCTCATCTGTGGGGTGAGAGACCTTTGACTTCACTGACAGCTGCTGGCTAAAGGCAACTTCACCTTGATGCAAGCCATTGAAGTAGCCCAAGCTGCTGAACTATCCAACTTATCTGTGGCTGAAATACAAAAACCAAGCAGCCTCCCCGCAGTAAAACCCAGCACTGCGGTCCACTACGAAGACACCTATGGTGAAGATGATGACTTTGAAGAGGAAGAAGCAATCAACTGCCTCCAAGCATCCCAGCCGACGCAGAGAAAAAGTTTTCCTGCCAGCGAGAAACAACTTACATCACAGCTGATTTGCCTCAGCTGTGGAAGAAACCATCTAAGAGCCACTTGCCATTTCTGAAACGCTGTCTTCTTAAAGTGCCAGAGGAAAGGCCACATAGCTAGATTCTGCCAGGCACCAAAAACCACAATCCTGCCATCTCACCATCTCAGACAACCTAGAAACCTCAAATCCAAAGAGGAATGCTATGCCATCAACAAGGCATTCACAAGAGCTTAGTCACTAATTTATTCTTTTAATATTAATAAAATTAATGTTGATCTTCTCTTAGAAGGCAACATGGAGGTAGACACTGGATCATCTCTATCCCTCAGCTCATGCTACCAGACTTCCACAAGGATCAGCTGAGCCCCTGAAATCTGACACTGAAAGACGACCAAGGAGAATCCATCCCTGTTCTCAGAACAGGCAAGTTCCATATTCAATACAACAATTTTCAGGGTCACCTTCCACTAGTTATCGTAACTGGGGACTTATTTAGCTAACTGGAATTGGGCTGGTTCCATTCCCTGGGCCTCCAAGTAACTGGAGTACATGCTATTACCCCCCACAACATGCAGCAACTTCTTGCTGACTATTCAGATGTTTCTAGTGACTAACTGAGCTGCTACAATGGCACTCCTATTTCCCTTAACTTGAATCCTAATGTTGCACCTATACGCCTCAAACCTCACAGAGTGCCATTGGCATTACATGCTAAGGTGGATGCCTAGCTTGACAAATTGATTTTGCAGGGGGTTTTGGAACCAATTGACTTTGCTAAATGGAAAACTCCCACTGTAATACCTTTAAAAAAAGATGGCTCCATAAAAATTTGTTCGGGAGTTCCAGTGACAAGATATGGCTGAATGGAGGAGCTGAAGCTTGCTCTGGGTTTCACGCTATCTCCTCTTGCTGTTGGAGTGACCTTTAGGGGTACACGCATCTTGTAAAGAAGCGTGTCGGTGTGGGGAGACTCAAGTCGCAGTGTGGAAAAGGCGATTCTCATCACAATGTAGAGAAACCCTATGGAGACCAACATCAAGAGACTGTCAGTAATGGTGGTCCTAAAGTCTTGATCGTTGCATACAAGAGGAAGTGAGTGAGTGACAGACTGTGGTGAACAAAGAGTGCTAGTGAAAGAATTTGTGATCCTGATTGAGCGTTGAATATTGGAGAACCTTTGTTGGAGTGAAGGCCGAAAACAGCGGCCAAAGCAGATATGAGCAGCGGCAAAAGCTAAAGGGTTTGTGAGATGGAAGAGGGTAAGGATGCAAGCGATTGGACAGAGAAGATAAGAGAATTGGAGGGATCTGAGAGACTGACAATAATTGGGAAAGAAAAAAAGAAGAAAAAACAAAAAAATTAATTTAAGGAATCTTTGAAAAATTTGAATTGTGGATTTTGGGGAAAATTGGAAGGATGAACTTGAGATGGGGGGAGATTTGAAGTAAGGAATTAAATAGTCTTATTACAACTTTAAATATTCCATGGACAAAACTGAATAATTTACTGGTCACTTTTTGGACTATTGGACTGGAGCTATAGTAAGTGGAGAAGATTTATAAAAGAAAGAGACAATATGAATCTAAAGATTGACTTGTTAGACTTTTAAATGAAAGGAGAAATGGCTACGGAAAGTGCAGTGAGACAGTGAAATCAGAGACATTACTCAGCAAGTCTGTGCTTCCGGTGCACTTGGTGAAGGAATCTCAAAGAACTGGACAATTACATTAAGACACTTTAAGCCTTTAAACTTTGAGGATTGCAATAATTATTTCTTGACACCAACTCACCTGATTTTTGAATGTGGTAAACATAATTTATATATGATTTAATTGATACATTAGTAAATATTGAAGTTTATATTTGGTTATAACGCAAAAAAGGGAGGTGATAATTAATTAATTATTTAGGAATAGATATTTGGTTATAGGCATTGATTAGATTGAATTAAATAATTAATTATGATTAGTTGTGATTACTACAGATTAACTAATTAATTATTGTATAGCAAGGTTGATATATTTTCATTTAGATTTGTAAGTATTTGAAAGATTATTTTGTAACACTATTTTGAGATTAAGGATTTTATAGCACTTATAGATATACAGGTTAATAGTACTTATATTTATATAGAGGAATTTGATATATTATTAAGATCTACAAATCCAGGTATCTGATTTAGAAATTAGCTTTAAAATTGTTCTGGAGGAAATATATATGACAAGAGAGGTTAATCCTGTAGCATATCATATTAATTAGCATTGTGGCCATATATAGCTGATATTTCTCAACAGTGAATGTTAATTTGGGACAACATATTTAGCATAATACAAAAACAAAATTTTTTTTTACAAAAAATGACCTCTATCACAAACACAATGCTTAAAACTGGAAAGAAGACTTCTTCAATACAAACAACTGTGAGAAAAGACAATTGAAGAAACTCTACCTGGAGAGAAACAACCTGTCATCATGAATGCCAATATCCAATTGACCCTTCTTACTTTACAATAATCCATGCTGAAGCTTCAGGAAATAATGGTGAAAAATCATACCGAAACAAGAGCTGATACAAATGAATTAAAAGAAGAGATGGGGAACTTAAAGGCAGAAATAAAATTAGACATCTTAAAGTTGGATCAAAAAATTGAAACAATACAGCAAGCACTAGAAAGGAATGAATCGATAATAAAGGAGGTTGAGAAAAGAATGGAACAAATGGAAAAGAAGCTGGAAAAGGTTGGTGAGCAATTAAGAAATGTGAGTAAATAAATGGATGGCTCCTTGGCATATCTGGAAATGGACAAGGCTGAAGCATATCTGAGATTCCAAAATATAAGGGAATCTAAAGAAGAGGACTTAGAACAAGTGATGGAAGGAATATTAGCAGACCTCTTGGAAAAAGATAAGGACGATATTCTGAGGAGAGTTAGACAAAGTATATAGAGTGAGCACACTACACAAGACAACATAAACATCCAAAAGAGGTCCATGTGAGATTTGCCAGAAGGAAAGTTCAAGATATTATATACAAAATTTCTAGAGAAGAAACAATTACATATAAAAGGAAAAAAACTGATGCTTAAACAAATCCCAAGAAGAGTGAGAGAGCAGAGGCAAGATTATAAATTCTTGACGAACCAATTAAACCAAAAAAGCATCATATTCAGATGGCTAATCCCAGAGGGAATGCTGATCACATGGGAAGAAAGAAAAATTAGACTCCATGGAAAAAGCCCAAGAATTCTATGAATGATTGATAGGCCATGAAGAATCGAGTAGTAGAGAAAAATTTGCAAGACAACCAAGACTATCAAAAAAATAGAGATGAGAATCATAGGAATTCAAAAAATAAACAACATCAAGAGAGAGAAGAACCAAAAATATACAAACTCATATAAGGAAGGAAGAAGAAAAATATCTAGAATGTCCCAAGCTAGGGAATTTGTATACGTCGCCAGCAGATTTTAAGAAAAAGAAAGGGATAGCAGTACATGTGAAAGACAATATGAAAACAGAGCCAATTTGGACAGACCCCAATGGAAGAATTCTGGTGTTACAGATTTGGATTAAATCAATCCCAATTCTGCTAGTGGTAATTTATGCCCCTAATGATAACCAAAAGGAATTTTTTAAACAACTACATGGTTTAAAACATGGAATTAGAGAAAAGAAATATTTGTTTCTTGGGGGATTTCAATGCTATTGTGGACACCAGAAAGATTACCGTAGTGGAGGGAAAAAGAAGAAAAAAAGAGAACTACTGAAAACATGTGAAGAAATGATGATTGAACTAAATTTGATAGACATGTGGAGGAAATTAAACTCTGAGAAAAAGCAGTTTACATTTTACTCTAAGCCTCACCAATCATGGACACGAATCAATATGGTGTGGATGAATGGTGAGTTAGTAAATAAATTAAAAGAGATTGAAATTTTACCAAATGAATGGGCAGATCACAACCTGATTCAGATAGTGTGGAAAGGTAGGAAGAAACCAAGGAAAAGGTGGAGCCTAAATACACAGCTAATTAGAGAGAAAGAATTTATGAATAGACTTGATGAGGAATTAGATTATTTTTTAAAAGAAAATAATAATGAGACAACTACAAAACAGAATATTTGGGATACAATGAAGGCAATAATAAGAGGCACAATGATATCATACACCGCTAAAAGAAATAAAAAAAAAATGCCCAACAAAATAAATTAGAACAAAGAATCAAAGAATTAGAAATTCAGTTGCAAAACACCCCAAAAGATTGTAAATTGAAAAAAACAGATGATAATAACTAAACATAAATTAAATTTAATCGAACAAGAAGGAATGGTTTCAAAGTTGAATAGAGCCAGACACATATTTTTTGAACAGAACAATAAACCAGGAAGGTGGTTGGTCTACAAATTTAAAAAAGAAAAACAGAAAAGATTGATTTACCAGTTAATAGATGAGAACGGGGATGCCCGACAAGGAATAGAACATAAAAAAGAAATTGCATGTAAATTTTTTGAAGATCTTTATAAAAAGAAGGAGGTAAATGAGGACATGATAAGAAACTATTTGGGGAAGACTGAAGGTAAAATAATCAAGGAGGAGATGAAGGGAATGTTAACTAGAGACATTATGGGGCCCAAGTTAAAAACAACTTTAGAAAACCAAAAGAACAATAAAACCCCAGGACCTGATGGGATACCAGGGGAACTTTATAAGAAAATAGGAGAATAAATAGGACCTCTCATGGTGGAAGTATATAATGAGGTCCTACTTGCAGCAAGAATGCCGCATTCATGGAAGGAGACACTGATATCGTTGATTCTGAAAGATTCAGATTTACTACTTATACAAAATTATAGACCAATTTCCCTATTAAATAGTGATTATAAAATATTGACCACAATTATAGCAAATAGATTAAAAAAATATTGAATGAATATATACATAAAGATCAAAACGGATTCCTTCCCAATAGACAAATTAGAAATAGTTTCAGCATAGTACTAAATGTTTTGGAATACTACGAAGCCCACCCAGAAAAACAAATATTGTATTTGTTTTTCTATTCTTGGATGCACAAAAGGCCTTTGACAGTCTAAATTGGCATAAGATGTCCATTATCTCCCTTGCTCTTCATATTATCCTTGGAAACATTGCTTACACGAATTAGACAGAACCCAGGAAAAAAAGGACTAAAAATTAAGAAAGAAGAATATAAACTCCAGTCATTTGAGGATGATATGGTATTTTTCATAGAGGAACCAATTGAAACAAGTCAAGAACTATTGAAAGAGTTAGATCAATTTGGGGAAGTTGCAGTACTTAAAATTAATAAGGAAAAAATGAAATTAATAACTAAAAAATTAACAGAAAAACAAAAACTAAAATTGGAAAGGATAATGGGATTACAAATAGTAAAAAAAGTTAAATCCTTAGGAATTTGGTTGATGGCTCAATGCAAAACTCTAATGGAAAATAATTATAATAAATTATTACAGCAAGTCAAAAAAAATTTAGAGATATGGGTTAAATTGCAAATCTCCTTATTAGGGATGATTGCCACTATAAAAATGAAAATTCTGCCCATATTTATTTACTTATTCCAAACAATACCAATAAAAATACACAAAAATTACTTTGTGGAACTTAACAAGATAATTACCAAATTTATTTGGCAAGGGGAAAAACTGAGGATTAACCTAAAGGCAATGCAAGATATGAAGAGCAGGGGACGTATGGCACTCCCAAATTGGGAATTATACTTTCGTGCAGCCTCCTTACTTTGGTTGAAAGAGTGGGTAAATCTGTCAAATAAAAGAATCTTATTTTTAGAAGGCCATGATTTACAGAGGGGATGGCACGCATTTAAAAGATATAACTGAATTTTATAATTATTTATCATGGGATGGAATTAGAAGAGGAAGTATTCAAAGGCAACATGATAGCTTGGAGTAGAAACATAGGACATAGTATTACATTATTAGAATGGGAAAAGGTCTGGACAAGGAATAATAAAATTACAAAATCAGTGACATATAAAATGCCTAAAAAATGTTTTATAGATGGCATCTCTCGCCCTCAAGAATAGCAAAAATGTCTCCTAACATGAATCTGAATTGCTGGAAATGTAAAAAGAAACACAGAATATTCCTGTGTGTTGTGCATGTGTTTGTTTGACATTTTAGTTGTATAATCAATATGGTTTGTTTAAAAAAAAAAAAAAAGAATTTGTTCGGACAAGAAGTCCACAATAAACAAGGGTCTCCATCCAAATGCTTATCCTGTCCCTATCATTCAGCATCTGCCAATTCCCACAAATCCTCTCCCTTAGAATGACCCAATGGACAATCTTTCTAGCCACTTATAGCTATAAGTTGACTTACAGGCCTGGCAAGGATGTAGCTCATGCTGATGCCCTTAGCAGGCACCCTTTGCCCCTTTTGGCTGCTGATCCTGCCCCTTCTGCCTTTGAGTCCCTGTTGGAAAATCTGTGTTTGCCTCTGACAGCTGATGGCATCGCCTACACCACCAGCAGAGATGTACAACTATGTAAAGTCATGGACTGGGTGCGAAGGGAGTGGCCAAGGGAAAACACGAGAGTAGAATTCCGCCCTTTCAAAACACGCCAAACCGAACTGAGTGTGCTAAAAGGGTGTTTATTGTGGGGTCCCAGAGTCATTATTCCCAAACTACTAAGATCATGCATTATCAAAGTTCTGCATGAGGGTCACCCAGGGATCAACTGGATGAAGGCTCTGGCCAGGAGCTATGTGTGGTGGCCAGATCTGGATGAGGCAGTCACCAATAAAGTTCAGAATTGCTCCATCTGCCAGATGTCCAGGCCTGCCCCACCAGCTACCTCTTCTGGGGAATGGGAAGATACCAAAAAACCATGGTCTTGAGTATACGTAGACCTGGCAGTTCCCATGCAAGGAAAGAACTTCCTAATTGTGGTCAATGCGTTTTCAAAGTGAGTAGAGCTGGTTCTCCTCCAATCAACCACTTCAGATGCTGTAAGCAGAGTTTTAGATAAGATTTTCGCTTCCATGGGTACCCTGACACCCTGGTCTCTGATATTGGGCCCCAATTCACCTCATCCCCTTTTGAATTGTTCCTGGCCCAAAGAGGAATCAGACATGCCCTAGTTTCCCCATTTCATCCAGCCTCCAATGGCCTTGCAGAACAAGCTGTAATATCTGCAAAAGACACGCTGGGAAGGATGATGGAAGGGGACTGGTCAAACAGGGTAGCCTGGTACCTACTTACCCAACACATCACCCCAAGTGCAGGCACCAACTTCTCCCCTGCCAAACAATGGGAAAGAGACTCCAGACAACCCTAGTCAGGCTAATTATGCCCCCAGGGTGCATAAAACACTAATTATGCCCCCAGGGTGCCCCTCAACTCATCTAGGAAGATAAGGAATTTAGGCCTGGGGACCTGGTCTACTCCCAAAATTATGCAGGGAATCCCTTATGGTTGCCCGGGTGGGTTGAGCAAAAAACAGGCCCCAAATCCTACAGGGTGAGGTTGTCGGATGGACGATTATGGCGACGACATGTGGACCAACTAAGAAGTCATTGGAATGCCCCAACAGATCCAGCCCAGAGGGAAACTGAGGCCACGGACTACAAATGGGGCAAAACTGAGGCCCATAGCCAACCGACTCCCGACCAGCAATCTCTCGTGGAAGACGTACCTGGGGAAGCCGGAACACCAACCAGAGATTGCTCACCAGTGATTGGAGAGGTTCCAGTGACACCAGAAGACCTTCCATGGCCAGCCGAGAATGCCCAGAGAAGAGAGCTGACACCACCCGGAGGGGAGAATGCCAGCCCGGCAGCAGGTCCTTCCACATCACGGCCTCCAGCAGAACTAAGGCACTCAGAACGAGTGAGGCGTCACCCCGCCCATCTGAGCGATTATGCTTGCGCAGAGCCAGGGGGGTGGGGTGTTATGGCCAGTAAGTCCTCACTCCAGTCTGCTGTTTAAGCAGGAGCCGGGAAAGTCCCTGATTGGCTGGACCATTTGACAGCTCCGGTATAAAAGGAGCTGTCAAACAGAATCAGCTGTCTCTCTCAGCTGCTGCCACGAGCAGTGGCTAGCCACAGCTGAGTTACAAGTTAACAATAAAGCCTGTTAGAGCTTTATACTGCTTCTGTCTCTTGTTCTAAGCATGTTAAATATAAAAGGTGTGATCCAGATATATTTCCCCTTCTCTATGACAGAGCTCTTCTATTTAAGGATCTACACCGATGGAACTTGCTCAGCAATTCAAAGGATACATTTGGATTCAGAATGCCAGAGCTTTTTTTCATTACAATTGTTCCTGGGAACAAGCAAGATATCTATGTCTTGGTTGGAGGGATGGTGTAGTTTGATTTGGGTGGGAGGTAGAAATGGATTGAACTGAAAGAGCCACTTAGTGTGCCAGGGAGATGAAACTTTGCACACATCTGTACATTTTGTTTTTTAAAGCCCAAAATTGTTGTCAAGTGTTGAGAAAGGATGAAGGATGACATAATTCAGATAGATAGATACATTTGTTTTTATGCAAGAGCACAAAAGGAGAAGCATTCTTTCTAATCCTTTTTATTGTCTAAATGAACTCACATTATTAAATTGTAAAGGAGAAAGTGGGGGAGAAAGCAGCAATGGTAAGAGTAGTTCCCATCCCACTCTGGTTATATTACTTTTTTTTCAAATGAAGGTAGTGTCCAATATTTCTTATAATCTCAATAGAGAAATGAAGCTGGAATAACTTCATTAACTTCATTAAAGTTGGGGGCATTTTGTGCAATTCTGCATCCCTTACCTGGAAACATTGAATCAGCAGCTGCCTTTTATTAAAAAGGAAGCAGCAAATACAGACATATCTCAGTTAGGCAAACCATTCCTGAAAATTGGAACTGATGTTATTTCTGCAGCCATATAGCTATAACCAGGCATTTATAAAATATAAGGGAAACAATGATTTACAACATCTGGTCTTTCAAAATGTCCATTCTGTTCCTTCATGTTTTGGAATAGCTCCCAAATCATAATGAATCCACCAAGTTTAGTATTGAGTTTGGGATGTGTGACATTTATTGAGTACCCTTACTATCTCAAGCTTATTGCTTAGTAACATCTAGAAGTAGACTGAATATAAGCTGTAAATGCTGGTCTGCTCGCCGTCTGCACCATAGTGATATTTGTAAATAAAGACAAATTAAAACAGGCGTTTGAAATCTCCAGTGGAAAATCAACCTTGTTAAATGGTGCCCCTAAATTTCCAAAGTTGATAATGGAAAACTGCATGTGATATTCGCATGCACAGAATTAACTAAGGCTGGATGGAAGATCTGCCTTTCTAATTGTTTTCCATCAGCAAATTTCTACTTCATTCACAGTGTTTGAGCAGTTAGAGTAAATCAAGTTCATGTCTACATTACTTAATGAAGCTGGAAGAATAATCATGGCACACATACAACAACTAATAACGTACGAGCTCATTTTGAGTATTTTAAATGATGCTTTTCACTTTAATGTAAATAATTTGTGTAAAGTGATGGAAATTGTTTGGACAGATGACTAATGATAATAGGACTTCGTCCCTTAACATCAAATTACTTGCTTATTAGAATAGCAGCAGGAGTTACTCTGGATATAGGTATAGATTGCAACAATGGAAAATAACATCTTTGCATTCCTGGGAAAGCAGTTAACCCAAGTTACATCTAAGAAGGAAAAGATGTAAAATCTACCTAAAACATTATTTTTGTCCAAAAGCAAATTAACATTTTTTTTCTTCTGCTCATAACAGTCAATCACCACATAACCTTTCTTTACAGACTTATACTTCCTTGAGGCTCAGCAATTAACTTTAAATGATAATTACATGGGATAGAAAAGCTGATAAACCATGAGACATATTTAGTAAACTCCTCCGCACATATTTGTGTTTTAACCCATTCATAATCCACTCTTCTATTTCTTTATAAATTCACTTTTATCTAAAAACAAGGGGTGCCTGATCTTTGTGTTTCCTTCCTACAGTTTTTGTGTCTGGTTAATTGTTTTCAGTAAAGCCCATGTCCCACTGCACCAATGGATGCAAAGAGGATGTAAAACGGACAAAATAGCTTGCCATCCATTTGAAAATGCGATGCATCCGTTGTGCACTCACTGCATACGTGTTTTATACGCTCTATCCATCAAACATCTGTCTACTGCTATTTCATCTGCTCAAAAAGTTTTGAGCTACACAAAACTTTTTGAGCGGATGAAATTTCCACCGTGTATGGTGTACATCTGCGACACTTATGGGCAACAAAAGTTCTATGTCCGTTGTCATCCATTACATGTTCGCTGTATCCTCTTGGCATCCTCTGGGCATCCCCTCAACTCACATCCGCTGCAACTTAAAGTGGAAAGAGGGAGGGAGCAAAAGGTACATGGAATGTCCACACAGTGTTAGTAGCACGGAAATAGAAAGGATGTAAGCGGATGCATCTCGTATATAAAGCATTAAAATGGACAAAATGTTTGTATATGGGACGTATTTCGGATATTTAGGATGTCAGGAGTATGCCTAGAGTATGTGGAAGGACACCTAGTGGAAAACTGATATTTCCTATAAAAAGGGGGAGGAAATCACCTGGATCTCAGTATGAGTCCAGCAGCCCTGGTGTACAGACATCTTCACCCTTGGTCTTGCTCTTCCACATCATCCATTGATCTCCACCATGGATCATCACACACTCCTTATGGTAGCTGCCATCATTCAACACCAGAACCAAGCCCTCTTAAGACTGTTTCATCTTTTCTACACAAGGAGAAGAAGGAATTGTCCAAGAGCTGTGTGGGTCCAGCGATGGATCGGGAGAAGAGTGGAGTTTGGACTGTATGACAAGCTGATGGTGGGGCTGAGGAATGAAGACCCTCGTGCATTCCAGCGCTTCACGAGGATGCCACCAGCCATGTTTGATGAAATTGTTGAGTGTCTGAGACCCAGGTTGACCAAGCCGAGCAACAACTTCTGTCCCAGCCTGGACCCTGGACTGAAGGTGGCACTGACTCTGCACCACCTGGCCTCTGGAACCACATACAGAAACATGCAGTGTGCCTGGAGGGTGCCACACAACAGCATCAGCAAAATGGTCAGAGAAGTGATGCAGGCCATCATCGAAGAATACGTGGAGGAGCTCCTCCAGTGTCCCACCACTGAACAAGGCTGGAGGAAAGTTGCAGAACAGTGGTATCAGAGGTGGAACTTTCCCCACACCATTGGAGCCATACATGGGAAGCATGTGGCCTGCAAAACTCCAGCCAACTCAAGCTCCTCTTATCACAACTACAAGGGCTTCTTCAGTATCATCCTCTTTGCCATGGTTCATGATGACTACAAGTTCATGTACATCGATGCTTCAGGCAACGGATCAGCTTCAGATAGCCAGGTATACAATGCCAGTGACCTCAAGGATGGGCTAGAACGCAACCTCATCATGGGTTTCTCAGATCCAGACCCCCTACCCAACAACACACAAGATGTGCCTGACTTCATCGTGGGTGATGACGCCTTCTCCCTCAGAACCTACCTCATGAAACCCTACAGTTCCAGATACTTCATCCATGAAGAGAGGATCTTCAAATACATGCTGTCCAGGGCAAGACGGGTGGTGGAGAACACCTTTGGCATCCTGGCCAACAGGTTCCAGGTACTTCTCACCACCATGCAGCATCACCCAGGGATTGTGAGGAGCATCGTGGAAGCTTGCTGCATCCTGCACAATCTCATGCTACCCAGTGTTGCAGAACAGGCTGGTGGACCATCAACAAGAGAATGGGGACATGGAGCCTGGTGAATGGAGGCAAGGACGAAACCTGATAGACACTCTGGATGTGCAAGGCCCCAACAGAGATTCACGTGAAGGGAAGAAGCAGCGCAACCTCTTGAAACACTGGTGCAACTCCCCAGCTGGAGCAGTGGAGTGGCAAGACAGGATGGTAGATGCTTAATGGATGCTTCCTTCAGCCTGTCTCATAACACTGATGATATTGTGCCATGTATGTTGAGTGGTCCTACAATGAATAGGGCATTAATGAAGAGCTTTGTTTATTTTGAAATGTGTTGATCAATGAATAAATTGTTATTGATAAGAAAGTGCCATATGTGTGGCAGCTGGGAGGGTGGGACCATACAGTCCCACTATGTGGGACCATACAGTCCCACTATGCTTGCACTGGAGGCTTATCAATCCCACAGCTATCCTTACCCATCCCACAACTATCCTTACCCATCCCACAACTATCCTTACCCACCCCACAACTATCCTTAACCAACCCACAACTATCCTTACCCATCCCACAACTATCCTTACCTATCCCACAAGCATGCAAAAGCTTAACCCTTTTTTCAAAGTTTTCACCAACACTTATGAAGTAAATAAAATGAACCAAGTGTGTGAAGCAAAGATAACCTTTATTAACAACTGTCTTAAGTAAACTGTATGACTTTATTAAAAAAGCAAGATGAACCAAGTAAAGTGTCTTTAAGCAAAGATAAAGTGAACAGGTAACAATTCAGTCTCTGGCACTATTCTCAGTCACTCTGAGGCATGTCCGTGGTCTCAGCTGTCGAGCGGCCAGGGATTGTGGAGGTGGCTGTGGCTGGAGTGCTGGTCTGAGGTGCCATTGGGGTGCCTGGCCCCGAGAGTACAACAGGGGATGGTGTGTTCAGGAAGCTCTCAGAGAGCTGACTCAGTCCTGTGAGGTTGAGAGGCCCTTCCTCAAGGACCTGGGATGTCAGGCACAAGACTGATGACAGATTTTCTGTTGAGGGGCTTGGCTGTGGGGTGGAGGAAGGAGGAGTGTAGTGGGGCTGTCTGGTCTGCAGCTGGGTGAGGTGAGGAGTCTGTGGCGTGCGATGTACCTGGGCCTGGACTGGGAAGGGCTGCCTCTGCTGTGGGAAGTCCTGGTCCTCGTAACCTTGGTAGGTGAGAGGCTGTTGACAGCTGTGGAAGGGCTGTGACATTGCCTGGGGTGGAGGAGCAGTCCTGGAGTGGGTCAGAGCAGGTTCAGCTGGGCCTGGAGGCTTGTGCAGTAGTGCTGTGATCTTCTCCTTCATCACCTGGTATTGGGCCTCGGGCAGGTCCATGAGGGTCTGGCTCACGTACGTGATGAAGGGCTTGCGGTTTGAGGATGGTATATCACTGCGGAACAGCTGAGAGAGAAGATCTGTGCTGGTCTTGATTGTGTCCCTGATCTCCAGCAGGACAGTGTGGCTCTGGCCCTTCAGTCTGCCTCTCTGCCTACTTTCTGTGGAGGTGGAGCTGGGGTTGTTTGTAGGTTGGTCTCTGGCTGCTGCTTCTTCTTGCTCCAATTGAGACAGGGGATCCTCCACGTCCTCTGGCATGGGGAGTGCAGCTGTTGGGGGGGTCTCTGCCATGGGGCCCTCCAAAGACACCTGCCTGGACACGGTAGCTGTCTCCTGGCTGGAAGAGGAGTGGCTATCTGTGGGCTTTCTGAGGGAGATGGTTGACAGAGGGGCTGCCTCTTGGTGGTGGACCTCACCCTCCAGGAAGCTGCACTTGGCCATGATGTACATCTCCCGGTCAGTGAGCTTGACAGCGGCCTGGCCAGATTTCTTCAGGTGCATCTTGCCATACCAGGTGCGCATGTGCTTCCACCATCCCAGGAGTACATCTGAAGTGTAGCCCAGTCTCTCTGCCTTGTCTCTCCACCCTGACTGCTTTCTCTTGGTGTCATGATAGAGCCTGTGGCCTTTCTCCACAAGTACTCATTCTCCCTCAGCCATTCCAGCACCTCCTCCTCATGGTCCTCGGAAATGGAGTACTGTTTCCTCTCTCCATTCTCCTTGTCTTGCCTCTTCCTCCCTCTGGCAGGGGCTTTAGGGCCTTCAGCAGCAGGGCTTTGAGGGCCTTGGGACTGGTCCACCATAACAGCAGCACCACCAGCAGCAGGAGAAGCACCACCAGCAGCAGGAGAAGCACCGGCAGCACAAGCAGCACCAGCAGGAGAAGCACCAGCAGCAGCAACACCAGGAGCACCAGTAGCAGCAGCAGCAGAAGCACCAGCAGCTTCAGAGTCAGCGCCAGGGGGTGGGATGGTGGTTCTGTCCTTCTTGCCAGGGCTGGCAGGAGTAGGCACAGGCTTCCTCTTCTTCCCTGACTGACGAACCATGGGGATATAGAAAATGGGATATAGCAACATATTTTTATAAGGGAGCTTGTGAAATGTCTACATGCTGATTCTCGGGTGACACTTGAGGGGTGTGTATCTCTTGCTCTCTGTGTATGTGTGTTTATTTTATGAATATGCAGTTCCTCTGGGAATTTAATTTAATTAACTTTATTTTCACAGTCCTTAATTCTTTGATCAGTAGATTAGGTCTGGGTAACTTATTTGGAGGGGTTCCTAATTCTAGTTGATTAAGTTTCAGCTCAACTATCAATTATCTAGTGGAGACACTGGTTGTCTGCCCTTAATATTTTAAGGGAAGATGGAAACAGTATAAAGAATAAAATAAATTTGGATATAAAACTTTGCATATGACTTAATATTTATGAATCACAAATTTTTTTTTACTCTTCTATCATTTCTCAGTTCTCCTGCCCACCCTAGTTCAATATTTCTCTGAAAAAGAATTATACTGCATACAAAAATTTGATTTTGCATTTCATTTTATATTAATAAAATTATTGTCCTTTTTAGGACTTTTAGGAAGTTTTTCTAATAAATCCAGCCAGTCATATCTCCTCCCTCCTATATTAGTAATCTGCCAATTATACTAGTTCTTGTAACTTAGACAACCTGAAAAGAGAAGTAATTAATGTGTAATGATAGGTAGAATGTATTTTGCATTCCTATTTCCATTCTAAAGACTAAGGTTCAAAAGCCCCAAGTCCTCCTTTAAAGCCCCTGTCCCACTGCACCAACGGATGCAAAGAGGATATAAAACGTTAAAAAACATTGGAAAACTCTATGCATCTGTTGTGTACTCATTGCATCCGTGTTTCATACACTCTATCCTTTGAGCATCCATCCACTGAGATTTGCTGCTGCTTTGTCAATCAAACTCTCAGGAATAAGGCTGGAGATGTCCTTTAGTTTTAAGGCATAACGTGTGAAGAAAAACAACTGGAGGATTCTTCTGTCATTGCTGCATTTGACACCAGATGGTACTTACTTGATCATTGTGTGTGTGTGTGTGTATTTTCTTATGGGTTCAAGCACCAGCAGCACCAGCAGCACCAGCAGGAGAAGCACCAGCAGCAGCAACACCAGGAGCACCACCAGCAGCAGTAGCAGCAGCAGCAGAAGCACCAGCAGTTTCAGAGTCAGCGCCAGGGAGTGGGATGGTGGTTCTGTCCTTCTTGCCAGGGCTGGCAGGAGTAGGCACAGGCTTCTTCTTCTTCCCTGACTGACGAACCATGGGGTTCTTTCAAGATTGAAAGTTGTCTCAACCATGACCTGGATATTTGAGAATCTCCATGGACAAAATTTCTAGAGGAACTCGGCTGCCTAATCTTGTTTTAACTTGAATGGGTTTAAGATGGCAAGGATGCTACACCTGGTTTCTCTTGTTTCAAACTTGATGGATACCCATTGAATGCATCCACCAGTCAAATATCTCAGTTACTTAGTTATGCTTCTACTAAACCAGAGCTGCATACATTCACAAGTGTGGTGAATTTTCATAATCAATTTCAATTTGCATGGCTGCCCATTTGATCTAAAGGGTCTGTCACACAGGCCGATGGATGCAAAAAGTATGTAAAAAGGACACAGCGGACAAGAAAATTTTCCATCCGTTGTTATCTGCTCTCAAAAGTGCCCCAAATTTGCATAAACAGAGCGGACAACAACTGAAAGGAATGGACAGGGGAAGGACGTAGCGAGGATGTAAAGCAGATGCTCCACGAAAGCCTAGCGGATGGAAGCAGATGGAAGCAGATGGCACATCTGCAGGGCTTCCGGGGGAGTACAGCGAACCGGACGTGCAGCGGAAGGAGCGGATGCAGAGCGGATGCAGAGCGGATACAGCGGATGAATCACGGAAGCCTAGCAGATGCCTAGCGGATGCAAAGCGGATGCAAAGCGTTCACTGCACATGCGAGGAGGATGCATTGCATCAGCCCCGCAGATATAAAAGGATGCAGCTTGCAAGCAGGTCACTATTCAGAGGAAAGACCTGCTGCCAGACACATCTCCAGCCAACAACCATGGGGAAGAAGAGGAAGCCTGTGCCATCTTCTGCCAGCCCTGGAAAGAAGGATAGGGCCACCATCCCACCCCCTGGCACTGACTCTGCTTCTGCTGGGGTTTCTGCTGCTCGGGCTGACTCTGCTGGTGCTGGGGCTTCTTCTGGTGCTTACTCTGCTGGTGCTGCTCCTGGTGCTGGTGCTTCTGCTGGTGCTTACTCTGCTGGCGCTGCTCCTGGTGCTGGTGCTTCTGATGGTGCTTACTCTACTGGTGCTGCTCCTGGTGCTGGTGCTTCTGATGGTGCTTACTCTGCTGGTGCTGCTCCTGGTCCTGCTGGTGCTGCTGGTCCTGCTGGTGCTGCTGGTCCTGCTGGTGCTCCTGGTCCTGCTGGTCCTGCTGGTGCTGCTGGTGCTTACTCTGCTGCTGCTGATCCTGGTGCTACTGGTGCTGCTGGTTCTGCCAGTGCTGCTGGTGCTCCTGGTGCTGCTGGTCTTGCTGGTGCTGCTGGTGCTTAGAATATGGAGATTCAAAGTATGTGTCAAATATTGTTTGAAGGAAGGAAATACAGAATCAGACCTGTATGAACCAAATTGTCTCATAAATGGCTGAAATGGACCACAAGAGTATTCCAAGAAATTAACTTTGTCAATGGCTCTTCAGAAAGAGTGTTGAATATGAGTTCATGTTGTGGGCAACCTGCTGTTCCACACCCCACTGCCTTATTTCATACTTTGTTCCCACGTCCCATTTCCAAGCCTTTTTCTAAGTATTGTTACCTAAAATTACATCTATGTCACTGTTGCCTATTGGGTTATTATTCTAGTAGTGTAAATGGGTAATGAATTTCAAGAGGTGCATCGATATTTCCATTATTTGTTTAAAAATAAATCATTTTATAAGAGTATTTAAATGTAGGGACAATCATTTACAGAAATTGCTTATTATTCATTTTAAATCTGTATTTGTGTCATGGTCACCGAAAGTAAATATAGAATCCACACAATGTATGAAATATATCATCTAACATAAATACATTATTTATATTTAATCATATACAAAGATATTAAAGGCCCTGTCACACTGCCCAATGGATGCAAAATGGACACAATGGACGAGAAAAATGTTCCATCCATTGTTATCCGCTCTCAGAAGGGGCAAAAATTTGCATAACCAGAGCGGATAACACGGACACGGGGAGGATGCAGGGCGGATGGAAAGTGGATGCGGAACGGAAGCCCAGCGGATGGAAACGGATGGGAGAGGATGGCATATCTGCAAGGCTTCCGGGGGACCTCAGCAAAGGGGATGCGGAATGGATACAGCGGATGCAGAGCGGATGCACAGCAGATGAAGCGTATGCAGAGAGGATGCAGAGCGGATGAAGCGGATGCACAGCGGATGCACAGCGGATGCACAGCGGATGCACAGTGGATGCACAGCGGATGCACAGCGGATGCACAGCGGATGCCGAGCGTTAATTGTGCATGCGGGGAGGATGCATTGCGTCAGCCCCGTGGATATAACGGAAGCAGTTCAGAAGCAGGTCGCCATTCAGAGGAAAGACCTGCTTCCAGACACTTCGACTGCCTTGCCTGTCCTGCCTGCATGTCTGCCTGCCAGCCTTGTTGCCAGCCTTGCTGCCAGCCTCCCTTCCAGCCTCCCTGCCAGCCTTGCTGTCTGTCTGCCTGCCAGCCTTGCTGCCAGCCAGTCTGCCTGCCAGCCTTGGTGCATGTCTGCCTGCCAGCCTTGGTTCATGCCTTCCTGCCAACCTTGGTGACTGCCTCCCTGCCAGCTTTCCTGCCAGCCTTGGTGCCAGCCTTCCTGCAAGCCTTGGTTCCGGCCAGCCTCCCTGTCAGCCAGCAACCCCACAACCATGCTGAAGCAGAGCAAGACTCAGCCATCTGCTGCCAGCCCTTGCAAGAGTGACAGGGCTACCATCCCGCCCCCTGGCCCTCACTCTGGTTCTGCTGGGGCTTCAGACAAACGGGCTCGCTCTTCCGGGGCTGGGGCTTCTGCTGCTTCGGCTTCTGGAGGAGCTGATGACAAGCACTCCAGAACCAGCCACCTCCACAGCACCTGCACCCTTCACCCCTGAGACTGAGCGACCAAGAGGAGTGCCAGAGACTCATTTTTGTCTTATAGCTTGTTGTTAATAAAGTTTATTTTTGATTCACAGACTTGCTTGATTTATTTTTTTCAATAAAGTCTTGCTGGAAACTTTTAGAAATGGTTTAAGCCTTTGCATGCTTGTGGGATGGGTTAAGATAGCAGTGGGATGGGTTGAGATAGCAGTGGAATGGGCAGGGATAACTTTGGGATGGGAAATAGCTGTGGGATAGAGAAACCTCCAGTGCAAGCATAGTGGGACTGTATGGTCCACCCTCCCAGGTGCCACACCTATGGCCCTTTATTATCAATAACAATGTAATCATTGAGCCACACATTTCAACATAAACACAACTCTTTATTAAATGCCCTGTTCATTGTCGGGCCACTCAACATACATGGCACAATCTCATCAGTGTGATGAGACAGGCTCAAGGAAGCATCCATTAAGTATCTATCATCCTGTCTTGCCACTCCACTGCTCCAGCTGGGGAGTTGCACCAGTGTTTCAGGAGGTTGCGCTGCTTCTTCCCTTCACGTGAGGCTCTGTTGGGGCCTTGCACATCCTGAGTGTCTATCAGGTTTCCCCCTTGCGTCCATTCCCCAGGTCCATGTCCCCATTGCCTTGTTGGAGGTCCACGAGCCTGTTCTGCAACACTGGGTAGTGGGTGCACATGAGATTGTGCAGGATGCAGCAAGCTTCCATGATCCTCCTCACGGTCTCAGGGCGATGCTGCATGGTGGTGAGAAATACCTGGAATCTGTTGGCCAGGATGCCAAAGGCGTTCTCCACCACCCGCCTTGCCTTGGACAGCCTGTAGTTGAAGATCCTCTCTTCACGGGTGAGGCATTTGGAGGTGTAGGGCTTCATGAGGTAGGTTTTGAGGGAGAAGGTGTCATCCCCCATGATGAAGTAGGGCACATCTTTTGTGTTGTTGGGCAGGGGTTCTGGATCTGGGAAGCCCACGATGAGGTTGTGTTCCAGCAGATGTGTAATGGATGCGGACACATAGCGGATGTGTAGCGGATGCGTAGCAGATGCGTAGCGGATGCATAGCGGATGCATAGCGGATGCGTAGCGGATCACTGCTCATGTGGGGAGGATGCATTCCGTCAGCCCCATGGATATAAAAGGAGGCAGCTCGCAAGCAGGTCACCATTCAGAGGAAAGACCTGCTGCCAGAGAAATCTTTATCAGAGACCATGGGGAAGAAAAGGAATCCTGGCCATCTTCTGCCAGCCCTGGCAAGAGGGATAGATCCACCATCCCACCCCCTGGTGCTGACTCTGCTGGTGCTGCTGCTTCTTCTGCTGCTGGTACTGCTTCTCCTGCTGCTTCTCCTGCTGCTGCTGTGGTGGATCAGCCCCAAATCCCTGAAAGCCCTGATGCTGAAGGCCCTGCCAGAGGGAGGAAGAGGCAAGGCAAGGAGAAGGAGAAGGGAGAGAGGAAGCAGTACTCCATCGCAGAGGAGCATGAGGAGGAGGTGTTGGAGTGGCTGAGGGAGAACGAGTATAGTGGAGGAAGGGCCACAGGCTCTATCGAGACACCAAGCAGAAGCAGGTGGCTTGGAGACAGAAGGCGTAGAGGCTGTGCTACACTTCAGAAATCCTCCTCGGGTGGTGGAAGCATATGCATACCTGGTACGGGAAGCTGCACCTGAAAAAGTCTGGCCAGGCCGCGGTCAAGCTCACCGACCGGGAGACCTATGTCATGGCAAAGTGCAGCTTCCTGGAGGGTGAGGTACGCCAACGAGTGGCAGCCCCTCTGTCTACCCTCACTCTCAGGCAGCCCACAGACAGCCAGTCCTCTTCTGGCCAGGAGACAGTGACCATGTCCGGGCAGATGTCCACAGAGCGCCCCGCGACAGAGAACCTCCTGATAGCTGCATACCCTATGCCGGAGGATGTGGAGGATTATCTCAAACACATGGAGCAAGAAGAAGCAGCGACCACCAGGGAACCCACACCCACCCTCAGCTCCACCTCCACAGAAAGCAGGCAGAGAGGCAGACCGGAGTGACAGAGCCACACTGTCTTGTTGGAGATCAGGGACACCATCAAGACCAGAGCAGATCTCCTCTCTGAGCTGGTACACTTTGAGATTCCATCGTCAAACCGCAAGCCCTTCCTCACCTATGTGACCCAGATGCTCATGGACATGCCCGAGCCCCAGTACCAGGTGATGAAGTAGAGGATCACGGCGCTGCTGCACCACCCTCCAGGCCCAGCTGAACCTGCTCCCACCCACTCCAGGTCTGCTCCTCCACCCCAGGCAATGTCATATCCCTTCCAAGGCTTTCAACAGCCCGTCTCCTACCAAGGCTACGGTTACCAGGACTTCCCTCAACAGAGGCAGCCCTTCCCAGTCCAGGCACAGGTTCCTTGCATGCCACAGGTGCCACCAATGCCACCGATACAACCGATGCCACAGATGCCACAGGTGCCACCGATGCCACAGATGCCACTGATGTCACCGATGTCATTGATGCCACAGATGCAACAGATGCCACCGATGCCACAGACGCCACAGATGCCACCGATGTCACAGATGTTTCCTCACATGCCACAGGCATCTCACCTCGCCCAGCTGCAGACCAGACAGCCCCACTACACTCCTTCCTCCACCCCACAGCCAAGCCCGGCCTCAGAATATCTGTCAGTGGTCCTGTGCCTGACATCCCAGGACCTGGATGAAGGGCTACTCAACCTCACTGGGCTGAGCCAGTTTTCTGAGAGCTTCCTGAACACACCATATCCTGTTGTCCTCTCGGAGCCAGGCACCCCAATGGCGCCTCAGAACAGCACTTCAGCCACTGTCACCTCTACAGTCCCTGTCCCCTTTTCACCTGAGACCATGGACATGCCTCAGAGTGACTGAGAACATTGCCAGAGACTGACTTGTTACCTGTTGACTTTATCATTGCTTGGGACACTTTTCTTGGTTCCTTTTGCTTTTTAAATAACGTCCTACACTTTACTTAACTGTTTTTAATAAAGGTTATCTTTGCTTCACACACTTGGGTCATTTCTTTTACTTAATTAAGTGTTGGTGGAAAGTTTTAGAAAATGGTTAAGCCTTTGCATGCTTATGGGATGGGCAGGGATACCTGTGGGATGGGTAATAGCTGTGGGATGGGCAGGGATACCTGTGGGACGGGTAATAGCTGTGGGATGGGTAATAGCTGTGGTATAGATAAGCCTCCAATGCAAGCATAGTGGGACTGTATGGTCCAACCTCCCAGATGCCACACCTTTGGCCCTTTATTATCAATAACAATTTAATCATTGATCCACACATTTCAACATAAAAAACAACTCTTTATTAATGCTCTATTCATTGTAAGGCCACTCAACATACATGGCACAATCTCATCAGCGTTATGAGACAGGCTGAAGGAAGCACCCATTAATCATCTATCATCCTGTCTTGCCACTCCACTGCTCCAGCTGGGGAGTTGCACCAGCCTTTCAGGAGGTTGCGCTGCTTCTTCCCTTCACGTGAAGCTCTGTTGGGGCCTGGTACATCCACAGTGTCGATCAGGTTTCGCCCTTGCCTCCATTCAACAGGCTCCATGCCCCCATTGCCTTGTTGACAGTCCACAAGCCTGTTCTGCAACACTGGGTAGCGGGTGCACATGAGATTGTGCAGGATGCAGCAAGCTTCCATGATGCTCCTCATGGTCCGTGGATGCTGCTGCATGGTGGTGAGAAGTACCTGGAACCTGTTGGCCAGGATGCCAAAGGTTTTCTCCACCACCCGCCTTGCCCTGGACAGCCTGTAGCTGAAGATCCTCTCTTTACGGGTGAGGCATCTAGAAGTGTAGCGCTTCATGAGGTAGGTTCTGAGGGAGAAGGCGTCATCCCCCACGATGAAGTAGGGCACATCTTCTGTGTCGTTGGGTAGGGCGTCTGGATCTGGGAAGCCCATGATGAGGTTGTGTTCCAGCCCCTCCTTGAGGTCACTGGCGTTGTATATCTGGGCATCTGAAGCTGACCCGTTGCTTGAACCATCGATGTTGATGAACTTGTGGTCAGCATCGACCATGGTGAAGAGGATGATGCTGAAGAAGCCCTTGTAGTTGAAATAAGTGGACCCTGACTTGACTGGAGCTTTGCAGGCCACGTGCTCCCCATCTATGGCTCCAACGGTGTGGAGGAAGTTCCACCTCTGATACCACTGCTCTGCAAGTTTCCTCCAGCCTTGTTCAGTGGAGGGACACTGGAGGAGCTCCTCCACGTATTCTTCGATGATGGCTTGCACCACTTCTCTGACCACAATGCTGATGTTGTTGTGTGGCACCCTTCAGGCACACTTCTTGTTTCTGTATGTGGTCCTGGAGGCCAGGTGGTGCAGAGTCAGTGCCACCTTCAGTCCAGGGTCCAGGCTGAGATGGAAGTTGGTGTTTGCCTTGGTCAACCTGGGTCTCAGACGCTCCACAACTTTGTCAAACATGGCTGGCGGCATCCTCAAGAAGTTCTGGAATGCACGAGTGTCTTTGTTCCTCAGCTCCACCATCAGCTTGTCATAGAGTCCAAACTCCACTCTTCTCCCGATCCATCGTCGGACACAGACACTTCTTGGCTGCCTCCTTTTCTTCTCGTAGAAAAGGTGAAAGAGCCTGAGGATGGCTTGGTTCTGGTGTTGAATGAAGGCGGCTACCAAAAGGAGCATGCGATGATCCATGGTGGAGAAGAATGGATGCTGTTGAAGAGCAAGAGCAAGGCAGAAGAGGTCTGCTCACCACGTCTGCTGGACTGAAAGTGAGATCCAGGTGATTTCCTCCCCCATTTTATAGGAAATGTCGGTTTTCCTCTAGGTGTCCTTCCACATCCTCCAGACATCCTCCAGACATCCTAAATATCCGAGATACATCCCCTATACGAATGTTTTTTTCTGTTTTAATGCTTTATATCTGAGCTGCATCCGCTTTCATCCTTTCTATGTCCGTGCTATTAACGCTGTGTGTCCGTTCCACTGTGTGTCCGTACCACTGCTCTGCAACTTTCCTCCAGCCTTTTTCAGTGGTGGGGCACTGGAGGAGCTCCTCCACGTATTCTTCGATGATGGCCTGCACCAATTCTCTGACCACAATGCTAATGGTGTTGTGTGGTACCTTCCAGGCATATTGCATGTTTCTGGTGGCATCCTCATGAAGTGCTGGAATGCACGAGTGTCTTCATTCCTCAGCTCCACCATCAGCTTGTCATAGAGTCCAAACTCCGCTCTTCTCCCGATCCATCGTCGGACACAGACAGTTCTTGGACGTCTCCTTCTTCTCTTTGCGTAGAAAAAGTGAAACAGTCTGAAGAGGGCTTGGTTCTGGTGTTGAATGATGGCGGCTACCAAAAGGAATGTGCGATGATCCATGGTGGAGATCAATGGATGATATTAAAGAGCAAGAGCAAGGCTGAAGAGGTCTGCACACCAGGGCTGCTGGACTGAAAGTGAGATCCAGGTGATTTCCTCCCCCTTTTTATGGGAAATGTCAGTTTTACGCTAGCTGTCCTTCTACATACTCTAGGCATCCTCCAGACATCCTAAATATCCGAGATACGTCCCATATATGAACATTTTGTCCGTTTTAATGCTTTCTATCCAAGCTGCATCCGCTTTCATCCTTTCTATGTCCGTGCTACTAACGCTGTGTGGACGTTCCGCTTACCTTTTGCTTCATCCCTCTTTTCGCTTTCCGCTGCAGCGGATGTGAGTTGCACAGATGGCCAGAGGATGCTGAGAGGATACATCAGACGTGTAACGGATGACAACGAACGTAGAATGTTTGTTGCCCCTATGTGTCGCGGATGTAGATCGTATGCAGTGGAAAGTTCATCCGCTCAAAAAGTTTTGTGCAGCTCAAAACATTTTGAGCAGATGAAATAGCAGTAGTGGATTTTTGATGGATAGAGCATATGAAAGAAGTATGCAATGAGTACAAAATGGATGCATCACGTTTTCCAACGGATGACAAGCTTTTTTGTCCGTTTTACATCCTCTTTGCATCCGTTGGTTCAGTGTGACAGGGGCTTACCAAGAAAACAAGAAAACAATAAAAATTGCAGCAGAATTAAGCAAAAAATAGCAGAATTAATACGTGATGGAAAATGCACTATGGATAAAAACCATAGTAGATTTTCTCTCAGCTATTGAGATATATATTTCTGTACTTCCCTGAAATAATTTGATAATATAGAATTTATGCCACCATCTAGTTAAGTCCATAAGATATCTGAAGTACACATGGACAATCTAAATATGCCTCAAATATTGTCTGAGGTAAATGAATACAGAATCGATCAGGAACAAAAAGGAATGTTTTGAACTCGGGTTTCGAAGAAAGGAAGAATTTATGAACAAGACCAATAGACCAATAGTTGTAACTATTTGGAAGCATCCTTTTAAGAATGGAGCAGTGACACAGATAGGCAGATGATAGACAGACAGACAGACAGACAATCAATCATATTCTTATTAGTTTTACAAACTTCTGGTATGTAAATTTCCAGTTGCAAACTTTATCTTAATTTCTAATTCATCTATAATTTGCATTAATTAATGAAGTAATTTTCAAATGCTAGTTTTTCAAAAGTCAGAAAAGAGATTAGCGGTGGAAATTAGGGTTTCAGTGGAACAGCTATTTTTTACTTAAGGCCCTGTCACACTGCCCAACGGATGCAAAACAGACACAACGGACAAGCAAAATGTTCCATCCGTTGTTATCCGCTCTCAAAAGGGGCAAAAATTTGCATAACCAGAGCAAATAACCCGGACGCAGGGAGGACGCAGAGTGGATGGAAAGCGGATGTGGAACGGAAGCCCAGTGGATGGAAGTGGATGGGAGTGGATGGCACATCCGCTAGGCTTCCGGGGGGGCTCAGCAAAGCGGATGTGGAATGGATACAGCGGTTGCACAGCGGATGCAAAGCGGATGCTCAGCGGATGAAGCGGATGCAGAGCGGAAGCCTAGCGGATGCACAGCGGAAGCCTAACGGATGCTTGGCGTTAATTGCGCTTGCGGGGGGGAAGCATTGCGTAAGCGACGCAGATATATAGGGAAGCAGCTCGCACGTGGCCAGCATTCGGAGGAAAGACCTGTTGCAGGATACATCGAGTCCTTGCCTGCCCTGCCTGCATGCCTGCCTGCAAGCCTTGCTGCCAACCTTCCTGCCAGCCTGCCTCCAAGCCTCCTGGCCAGCCTCCCTGCCAGCCAGTCTCCCTGCCAGCCAGTCTGCCTACAAGCCTTGGTGCCTGCCTGCCTGCCAGCCTTCCTGCCAGCCTTCCTGCCAGCCTTCCTGCCAGGCTTCTTGCCAGCCTTCCTGCCAGGCTTACTTCCAGCCTTCCTGTCAGCCTTCCTGCCAGACTCCCTGCCAGCCTCCCAGCCAGCCAGCAACCCCACAACCATGGGGAAGAAGCGAAAGCTTCAGCAACCTGCAGCCATCCCTGGCAAGAGGGACAGGGCCACCCTCCCGCCCCCTGTCCCTCACTCTGCTTCTGCTGGGGCTTCTGCTGCTCGGGCTCGCTCTTCTGGTGCTGGAGCTTCTGCTGACGCTGCTCCAGGCGGTGGTGCTTCTGCTGCTGCGTACTCTGCTGAAGCTGCTCCTGGTCCTGCTGGTCCTGCTGGTCCTGTTTGTGCTCTTGGACTTGCTCGTACTGCTCGTGCTCCTGGTCCTGCTCGTCCTGCTCCTTCTGCTCGTGCTCCTGGTCCTGCTCGTGCTCCTGGTCCTGCTGGTGCTGCTGCTGCTGGTGCTGCTGGGGCTCCTGGTGCTTACTCTGCTGCTGCTGCTCCTGCTGCTGCTTCTGATGATGACGATGATGATGATGATGATCCTGCTGCTGCTGCTGCTGGGGGTAGTATGGAGGAGCAGCCCCTACCAACTGATGAGAGCCACTCTGATGAGGGCCCATCTGGTCCTGCCAAAGGGAGGAAGAGGCATATGTGGGGATGGGAGAGGAGGCAATACTTCATTGAGGAGGAACACGAGGATGAGGTGCTGGAGTGGCTGAGAGAGAATGACTATCTGTGG
>BLBF01000017.1:4412064-4426559 GCA_015471245.1 Laticauda colubrina | reverse complement strand
GAGAGAGAGAGAGAGAGAGAGAGAGAGAGAGAGAGAGAGAGTGTATGGCTGTCAAAACTCCAAAAACAGTTCAAGTAGCTCTGGGGAGGTCAGTTATAAATTAGAATACTTGTTAAACAATCCGCCATTAAGTGAGGACCACTTGTATTTGGTTTGCCAGTTACAAGGCCACCTGACAATGTTCAGCCAGTCATGTGATCACCAAGCCATGCCCACCCACATGACCACCAAGCCACACCCACAAATAACACCACATCCATAGAACCCGTTGTTAAGAAATATGGATCCCATTGATTAATAGGAAATGTTAATACAGAAATATGAATACAGAAAATATTACATTGCTAAAGCCCCTGTCACACTGCACCAACGGATGCAAAGAGGATGTAAAACGGACAAAAAAGCTTGCCATCCATTGCAAAATGTGATGTACTCACTGCCTCCATTTTGCTTCCTCTCTATCCATCCAGCATCCGTTTATTGACGTTTCATCTGCTCAGAAAGTTTTGAGCTGCTCAAAATTTTGTGCGGAAAATGTATCCAATGCGTCCATTCTGCATCCGCTAGGCATCTGGTCTGCATCCGTTACGCATCCGCTATATCCGCTAGGCATCTGCTGCGCATCCGCGCAACTCGCATCCGCTCGGATGCAGAGAGGAAGCGGAACGGAGGCAGAACAGATGCAGAACAGATGCAGAATGGATGCCTAGAGGAAACAAAGCGTTTAAAAAAGAAAAAACGTTCACAGAGGGGACCTATCTCGGATATTAAGGATGCCTAGAGGATACAAAGGGACACCTATACTGCCTATAAAAAGGGGGAGCAACTTGTCTGCATCTCACTTTCAGACCAGCAGCCCAGCTGTGCAGATCTCTGCAGCCTTCATCTGACTCTTCCTCTTCCACAGCATCCAGTCATGTCAACCGTGGATCGTAACACAGTCCTTTTGGCAGCCACCATCCTTCTGCAACAGTGCAAAGCCATCTACAGGCACTGTGAACTCTACTACGGGAAGAAAAGGAGGCGGCCAAGAAGCGTCTGGGTCCGAAGATGGATTGGGAGAAGAGCAGAGTACGGACTGTACAACAAGCTGATGGTGGAGCTCAGGAACGAAGACACTCGGGCATTCCAGAAGTTCATGAGGATGCCTCCAGCCATATTTGACGAAGTTGTGCAGCGGCTGACACCCAGGTTGACCAAGGCAAACACCAACGTCCGGCCCAGCCTGGAACCTGGGCTCAAGGTGGCACTCACTCTGTGCCACCTGGCCTCAGGGACCACCTACAGGATCATGCAGTACGTCTGGAGGGTGCTACACAACACCATCAGCATTGTGGTCAGAGAAGTGGTGCAGGCAATCATTGAAGAATACCTGGAGGAGCTCCTCCAGTGCCCCTCCACTGATGAAGGCTGGAAGAAAGTTGCAGAGCAGTGGTATCAGAGATGGAACTTCCCACACACCGTTGGAGCCATAGATGGCAAGCACGTGGCCTGCAAAGCACCAGTCAAGTCAGGGTCCACTTATTTCAACTACAAGGACTTTTTCAGCATCGTACTCTTTGCCATGGTCAATGCTGACCATGGAGGCAAGGGCAAAACCTGATAGACACTCAGGATGTGCAAGGCCCCAACAGAGCCTCACGTGAAGGGAAGAAGCAGCGCAACCTCCTGAGACACTGGTGCAACTCCCCAGTTGGAGCAGTGGAGTGCAAGACAGGACGATAGATGATTAATGGGTGCTTCCTTCAGCCTGTCTCATCACACTGATGAGATTGGGCCATGTATGTTGTGTGGCCCTAAAATGAACAGGGCATTTAATAAAGAGTTGTGTTCATGTTGAAATGTGTGGATCAATGATTACATTGTTATTGATAATAAAGGGCCAAAGGTGTGGCACCTGGGAGGTGACCATACAGTCCCACTATGCTTGCACTGGAGGCTTATCTATTCCACTGCTATCCTTATCCATCCCACAGCTATTACCCATACCACAGGTATCCCTGCCCATCCCACTGCTATCTTAACCCATCCCACAAGAATGCAAAGGCTTAAACCAATTCTAAAAGTTTCCACCGAGACTTTATTACAAAAATTAGAAATGAAGCAAGTGTGTGAATCAAAGATAAACTTTATTGAACAACAAGCTGTAAAAAAAATATGACCCAAGTCAAGTATCAAATAAAGTCCACAGGTAGCCAGCTACCCAGTCTCTGGCACTCTTATTGGTCACTCGGAGGTGTGCCCAGTCTCAGGGGTGAAGGGTCCAGGTGCTGTGGAGGTGGGTGGTGCTGGAGTGCTGGTCTGTATCATCATTGGGGTGCCAGGCCTCGAGAGGACAACAGGGGAAGGTGTGTTGAAAAAGCTCTCAGACAGCTGGCTCAGACCCGCGATGCTGAGAGGTCCTTCCTCCATGCCATGGGGTGTCAGCCCCAGTACTGATGAGAGATGTACTGAGGCCAGGCTTGGCTGTGGGATGGAGGAAGGAGTAGTGTAGTGGGGCTGTCTGGACTGCAGCTGGGTGAGGACTGGCGTGGGTGGCATCGCTATCGTCAGTGGCATCATTGTCCTGGGTGGCATCAGTGGCATCAGTGGAATCGGTGGCAACGGTGTCGTCCGATGACTCTGTGCCTGGACTGGGAAGGGCTGTTGCCTGTGCTGCTGGACCTCATGGTAGCCGTAGCCCTGATAGGTGAGGGGCTGTGGGAAGCTTTGGAATGGGAGGGATATCACCTGTGGTGGAGGTGGAGGAGCAGACCTGGACTCGGTGGCGGATCTCACCCTCCAGGAAGCTGCACCTGGCCATGACGTAGGTCTCTCTGTCTGTCAGCTTAACCGTGATCTGGCCAGATTTCTTCAGGTGCAGCTTCCCATACCAGGTGTGCATGTGCTTCCACCAGCCGAGGAGCACCTCCGAAGTGTAACCCATACTCTCCACCTTCTCTCTCCAAGCAGCCTGCTTCCTTTTGGTGTCCCTGTAGAGCTGGTGTCCCTTCCACCACAGATAGTCATTCTCTCTCAGCCACTCCAGCACCTCATCCTCGTGTTCCTCCTCAATTAAATATTGCCTCCTCTCCCGTCCCCGCATACGCCTCTTCCTCCGTTTGGAAGGACCAGATGGGCCCTCATCAGAGGGGCTCCCAGGTGGCAGGGGCTGCTCCTTTACACCACCAGCAGCAGCAGCACCAGGAGGATCATCATCATCATCATCATCACCAGCAGGATCATCATCATCATGAGCGGCATCAGCAGCAGCAGTGTCAGCAGCAGCAGGATCATCATCATCATCATCGTCATCATCAGCAACAGCAGCAGGATCAGGATCAGCAGCAGCAGAGTAAGCACCAGGAGCCCCAGCAGCACCAGCAGGATGAGCAGGATGAGCAAGACCAGGAGCACGAGCAGGATGAGCAAGTCCAGGAGCACAAGCAGGACCAGCAGGACCAGGAGCAGCTTCAGCATATGATGCAGCAGCAGAAGCACCACCGCCAGGAGAAGCTTCAGCAGAAGCTCCAGCACCAGAAGAGCGAGCCCGAGCAGCAGAAACCCCAGCAGAAGCAGAGTCAGGGATAGGGGGTGGGAGGGTGGCCCTGTCCCTCTTGGCAGGGATGGCGGCAGGTTGCTGAGGCTTTTGCTTCTTCCCCATGGTTGTGGGGTTGCTGGCTGGCAGGGAGGCTGGCAGGGAGGCTGGCAGGCACCAAGGCTGGCAGGAAGGCTGGCAGGAAGGCTGGCAGGAAGCCTGTTAGGAAGCCTGGCAGGAAGGCTGGCAGGCAGGCAGGCCCCAAGGCTGGCAGGCAGACTGGCTGGCTGGCAGGGAGGCTGGAAGGCAGGCTGGCAGCAAGGCTGGCAGGCAGGCAGAGAGCAAGGCTGGCAGGGAGGCTGGCCAGGAGGCTTGGAGGCAGGTTGGCAGGAATGCTGGCAGCAAGGCTTGCAGGCAGGCATGCAGGCAGGGCAGGCAAGGACTCGATGTATCCTGCAGCAGGTCTTTCCTCCAAATGCTGGCCATGTGCGAGCTGCTTCCCTTTATATCCGCATGGCTTACGCAATGCATCCCCCCCACATGCGCAATTAATGCCAGGCATCCGTTAGGCTTCCGCTCTTCATCTGCTTCATCTGCTGTGCATCCGCTGTGTATCCACTGTATCCCTTCCACATCCACTTTGCTGAGCCCCCCCGGAAGCCTCGCGGATGTGCCATCCGCTCCCATCTGCTTCCATCCGCTGGGCTTCCATTCCGCATCCGCTTTCCATCCGCTCTGCGTCCTCCCCGCGTCCGTGTTATCCACTCTGGTTATGCAAATTTTTGCCCCTTTTGAGAGCGGATAACAACGGATGGAACATTTTGCTCGTCCGTTGTGTCCGTTTTGCATCCGTTGGGCAGTGTGACAGGGCCTTAAGTAAAAAATAGCTGTTCCACTGAAACCCTAATTTCCACCGCTAATCTCTTTTCTGACATTTTAAAAACTAGCTTTTGAAAAATAATTTATTAATTAATGCAAATTATAGATGAATTAGAAATTAAGATAAAGTTTGCAATTGGAAATTTACATACCAGAAGTTTGTAAAACTAATAAGAATATGATTGATTGTCTGCCTGTCTGTCTGTCTGTCTGTCTATCATCTGCCTATCTTTGTTACTGCTCCATTCTTAAAAGGATGCTTCCAAATAGTTACAACTATTATTGTTCATAAATTCTTCCTTTCTTTGAAACCCTAGTTCAAAACATTCCTTGTTGTTCCTGATCGATTTTGTATTCACTTACTTCAGACAATATTTGAGGCATATTTAGATTGTCCATGTGTACTTCAGATATCTTATGGACTTAACTAGATGGTGGCATAAATTCTATATTATCAAATTATTTCAGGGAAGTATAGAAATATATATATCAATAGCTGAGAGAAAATCTACTATGGTTTTTATCTATAGTACATATTTCATCACGTATTAATTCTGCTAATTTTTGCTTAATTCTGCTGCAATTTTTATAGTTTTCTTGTTTTCTTGGTAAGCCCCTGTCACACTGAACCAACGGATGCAAAGAGGATGTAACACAGACAAAAAGCTTGCCATCCGTTGGAAAACGCGATGCATCCATTGTGTACTCATTGCATACTTCTTTCATACGCTCTATCCGTCAAAAATCCACTACTGCTATTTCATCTGCTCAAAAAGTTTTGAGCTGCACAAAACTTTTTGAGCGGATGAACTTTCTGCTGCATACGATCTACATCCGCGACACATACGGGCAACAAACATTCTACGTTCGTTGTCATCCGTTACACGTCTGATGTATCCTCTCAGCATCCTCTGGCCATCTGTGCAACTCACATCCACTGCAGCGGAAAGCAAAAAGAGGGATGAAGCGAAAGGTACGCAGAACGTCGACACAGCGTTAGTAGCATGGACAAAGAAAGGATGAAAGCGGATGCAGCTCGGATAGAAAACATTAAAACGGACAATATGTTCATATATGGGACCTATCTTGGATATTTAGGATGTCTGGAGGGTCCCTAGAGTATGTGAAAGGACAGCTAGCGGAAAACTGACATTTCCCATAAAAAGGGGGAGGAAATCACCTGGATCTCACATTCAGTCCAGCAGCCCTGGTGTGCAGACCTCTTCAGCCTTGCTCTTGCTCTTCCACATCATCCATTGATCTCCACCATGGATCATCACACACTCCTTTTGGTAGCCGCCATCATTCAACACCAGAACCAAGCTCTCTTCAGACTGTTTCACCTTTTCTTCGCAAAGAGAAGAAGGAGACGTCCAAGAACTGTCTGTGTCCGAAGATGGATCGGGAGAAGAGCAGAGTTTGGAGAAGGCACTCCTGCATTCCAGCACTTCATGAGGATGCCACCAGAAACATGCAATATGCCTGGAAGGTGCCACACAACACCATCAGCATTGTGGTCAGAGAATTGGTGCAGGCCATCATCGAAGAATACGTGGAGGAGCTCCTCCAGTGCCCCACCACTGAAAAAGGCTGGAGGAAAGTTGCAGAGCAGTGGTACGGACACACAGTGGAACAGACACACAGCGTTAGAAGAAAGGATGTAGAAAGGATGAAAGCGGATGCAGCTCGGATATAAAGCATTAAAACAGAAAAAACATTCGTATAGGGGATGTATCTCGGATATTTAGGATGTCTGGAGGATGTCTGGAGGATGTGGAAGGACACCTAGAGGAAAACTGACATTTCCTTTAAAAAGGGGGAGGAAATCACCTGGATCTCACTTTAAGTCCAGAAGACGTGGTGAGCAGACCTCTTCAGCCTTGCTCTTTCTCTTCAACAGCATCCATTCTTCTCCACCATGGATCATTGCACGCTCCTTTTGGTAGCCACCATCATTCAACACCAGAACCAAGCCGTCTTCAGGTCTTTCACCTTTTCTACGGGAAGAAAAGGAGGCAGCCAAGAAGTGTCTGGGTCCGACGATGGATCAGGAGAAGAGTGGAGTTTGGACTCTATGACAAGCTGATGGTGGAGCTGAGGAACGAAGACACTTGTGCATTCCAGAACTTCATGAGGATGCCACCAGCCATGTTTGATGAAGTTGTGCAGCGGCTGACACCCAGGTTGACCAAGGCAAACAACAACTTCTGTCCCAGCCTGGACCCTGGACTGAAGGTGGCACTGACTCTGCACCACCTTGCCTCCAGGACCACATACAGGAACATGCAGTATGCCTGGAGGGTGCCACACAACACCATCAGCATTGTGGTCAGAGAAGTGGTGCAAGCCATCATAGAAGAATACGTGGAGGAGCTCCTCAAGTGTCCCTCCACTGAAATAGGCTGGAGGAAACTTGCAGAAAAGTGGTATCAGAGGTGGAACTTCCCCCATACCATTGGAGCCATAGATGGGAAGCACGTGGCCTGCAAAGCTCCAGTCAAGTCAGGGTCCACTTATTTCAACTACAAGGGCTTCTTCAGCATCATCCTCTTCGCCATGGTCGATGCTGACTACAAGTTCATCTACATCGATGCTTCAGGCAACGGCTCATCTTCAGATGCCCAGATATACAATGCCAGTGACCTCAAGGAGATCCAGATCCCCTACCCAACGTCACACAAGATGTGCCCTACTTCATTGTGGGGGATGAAGCCTTCTCCCTCAGAACCTATCTCATGAAGCGCTACACTTCCAGATGCCTCACCCGTGAAGAGAGGATCTTCAACTACAAGCTGTCCAGGGCAAGACGGGTGGTGGAGAACACCTTTGGCATCCTGGCCACCAGGTTCCAGGTACTTCTCACCACCATGCAGCATCATCCACGGACCATGAGGAGCATCATGGAAGTTTGCTGCATCCTGCACAATCTAATGTGCACCCGCTATCCAGTGTTGCAGAACAGGCTTGTGGACCGTCAACAAGGGAATGGGGATATGGAGCCTGGTGAATGGAGGCAAGGGCGAAACCTGATCGACACTGAGGATGTACCAGGCCTCAACAGAGCTTCACGTGAAGGGAAGAAGCAGCGCAACCTCCTGAAACGCTGGTGCAACTCCACAGCTGGAGCAGTGGAGTGGTAAGATAGCATGATAGATGCTTAATGGATGCTTCCTTCAGCTTGTCTCATCACACTGATGAGATTGTGCCATGTATGTTGAGTGGCCTTACAATGAATAGGGCATCAATAAAGAGTTGTTTTTATGTTGAAATGTGTGGATCAATGATTAAATCCCACTATGCTTGCACTGGAGGCTTATCTATCCCTCAGCATTACCCATCCCACAGCTATTACCCATCCCACAGCTATTACCCATCCCACAGGTGTCCCTGCCCAACGGAAGAAGGAGACGTCCAAGAGCTGTCTGGATCCAAAGATGGATTGGGAGAAGAGTGGAGTTTGGACTCTATGACAAGCTGATGGTGGAGCTGAGGAATGAAGACCCTCGTCCATCCGCTTAATGGATGCTTCCTTCATCCTGTCTCATATCACTGATGTGATTGTGCCATGTATGTTGAGTGGCCCTACAATGAATAGGGCATTAATAAAGAGTTTTGTTTATGTTGAAATGTGTTGATCAATGATTAAATTGTTATTGATAATAAAGGGCCAGATGTGTGGCAGCTGGGAGGGTGGACCATACAGTCCCACTATGCTTGCACTGGAGGTTTATCAAAACACAACTATCCTTATCCCACAGCTATCATTACCCATCCCACAGCTATCCATCCCACAGCTATCCTTACCCATCCCACAGCTATCCATCCCACAACTATCCTTACCCATTCTACAAGCATGCAAAGGCTTAACCCTTTTTTCAATTTTCCCCAACACTTTATTAAGTAAAAAAAAAAAATGAACCAAGTGTGTGAAGCAAAGATAACCTTTATTAATAACAAACTGTATGATTTTATTAAAAAACAAAATGACCCACGTAATGTGTCTTTTAGCAAAGATAAGTTGAACAGGTAACAACTCAGTCTCTGGCACTCTTCTCAGTCACTCTGAGACATGCCCATGGTCTCATATGTAAAGGGGCCAGGGACTGTGGAGGTGGCTGTTGCTGGAGTGCTGGTCTGAGGCGCCATTGGGGTGCCTGGCCCCAAGAGTACAACAGGAGATGGTGTGTTCAGGAAGCTCTCAGAGAGCTGACTCAGTCCCGTGAGGTTGAGAGGCACTTCCTCAAGGACCTGGGATGTGAGGCCCAACACTGATGACAGATGTTCTGAGGAAGGGCTTGGCTGTGGGGTGGAGTAAGGAGGAGTATAGTGGGGCTGTCTGGTCTGCAGCTGGGCAAGATGAGGCGTCTGTGGCATCTGTGGCATCCGAGGAACCTGGGTGTGGACTGGGAAGGGCTGCCTCTGCTGTGGGAAGTCCTGGTAGTGGTAGGTGAGGGGCTGCTGAAATCCTGGGCTGTGACATCGCCTGGGGTGGAGGAGCAGACCTGGAGTGGGTAGCAACAGGTTGACCTGGGCCTGGATGGTGGTGCAGAAGAGCTGTGATCCTCTCCTTCATTGCCTGGTACTGGGCCTCGGGCATATCCATGAGGGTCTGGCTCATGTAGGTGATGAAGGGCTTGCGGTTGGAGGATGGTATGTCGAAATGGACCAGCTGGGAGAGGAGATCTGTGCTGACTTTTATTGTGTCCCTGATCTCCTAGAGGACAGTGTGGCTCTGTCCCTCCGGTCTGCCTGTCTGCCTGCTTTCTGTGGAGGTGGAGTTGGGGTTGTTTGTGGCTTGGTCTCTGGCTGCTGCTTCTTCTTGCTCCATCTGAGACAGGGGATCCTCCACGTACTCTGGCATGGGGAGTGCAGCTGTTGGGGGGGTCTCTGTCGTGGGGCCCTCCAAAGACACCTGCCTGGACACAGTATCTGTCTCCTGGCTGGAAGAGGAATGGCTCTCTGTGGGCTGTCTGAGGGAGAGGATTGACAGAGGGACTGCTCCTCAGTGGTGGATCTCACCTTCCAGGAAGCTGCACCTAGCCATGACATAGGTCTCCCGGTCAGTGAGCTTGACAGCGGCCTGCCCGAATCTCTTCAGGTGCAGCTTGCCATACCAGGTGTGCATATGCTTTCACCACCCCAGGAGTACATCTGAAGTGTAGCCCCGGCTCTCCGCCTTCTCTCTCCACAATGCCTGCTTCTGCTTGGTTTCACGATAGAGCCTGTGGACTTTCCTCCACAGGTACTCGTTCTCCCTCAGCCATTCCAGCACCTCCTCCTCATGGTCCTCAGAAATGGAGTAGTGTTTCATCACCCCCTTCTCCTTGCCTTGCGTCTTCCTCCCTCTGGCAGGGGATTCAGGGCCTTCAGCAGCAGAGCTTTGAAGGCCTTGGGGCTGGTCCACCACAGCAGGAGCAGCAGGAGAAGCACCACCACCAGCAGCAGGAGAAGCACCAGCAGCAGCAGCAGCAGGAGAAGCACCAGCAGGAGCAGCAGAATCAGCAGGAGAAGCACCACCAGCAGCAGGAGAAGCACCCGCAGCACCAGAAATAGAAGCATCAGCAACACCAGGAGCACCAGGTGCACCAGCAGCAGCACCAGCAGCAGCAGCTTCAGAGTCAGCGCTAGGGGGTGGGGTGATGGTTCTGTCCTTCTTACCAGGGCTGGTAGGAGTCGACACAGGTTCCTCTTCTTCCCCCTGGTGTTCTCTCAAGATGTCTCTGGCAGCAGGTCTTTCCTCTGAATGGTGACTGCTTGTGAGCTACCTCCTTTTATATCCGCGGAGCTTACATAATTCATCCTCCCCGCATGCGCAGTGAACGCTTTGCATCCGCTAGGCATCCGCTATGCATCCTATAGGCATCCGCTATGCATCCTATAGGCATCCATGATGCATCCCTGTCATCCGCTACGCATCCGTTCCTTCCACTACACGTCCGCTTCGCTGTTCTCTCCTGGAAGCCCTGCGTATGTGTCATCTGCTTCCATCCGCTAGGCTTCCCATGAACATCCACTTTACATCCGCGCTACATCCTCCCCCCGTCTGTTCCTTTCCATTGTTGTCCGTTCTGTTTATGCAAATGTGGGGCACTTTTGAGAGCGGATAACAACGGATGCAAAATTTGTTCGTCTACTGTGTCCTTTTTACATATGTTTTGCATCCGTCGGGCAGTGAGACCTAGCCTTTATTCATAGCATTGTATCTTCACTATAGGAAGTGAAAATGGAAAAGTGCAATGCAAAAAAGGGCCAATAATTGAGAAATTATAAAGTGGGGGCTGTTTACAGGAAGTCCTTGACTTACAAAAGTTCATTTAGTGACTGTGCAAAGTTACAATGGCACTGAAAAAAGTGTCTTATGACCATTTTTCACACTTACAGCCTTTGTAGCATTCCATTTCCACATAGTTATGTGATCAAAATTCATAAGCATTGCTGTGTTCCATGTTCATGTGATCACCTTTTGCAACCTTTTGACAAACAAAATTAATGGGAAAGCCAGATTCACTTAACAACTGGGTCAAGAAAGGTTGTAAAATGGTGGCAAAACTCAATTAATGTCTCACTTAACAACAGAAATTTTGGGCTCAGTTGTGGTTCTTAAGTCCAGGACTACCCGTACTTTGGGAAAGTAGATTTGGTCTACCAAAACTCTATCACTTGTCAAAAGGCTGTTTTGTAAAGCTGCTGCTCTATGGATTATTGAGACTTAAAACAGTCCACAAAAGACTGGATATAACATCGTCCTAACTTTTGAACAGAATTAGCTTGTAGTCTAAAAGATACCCTGGTAATTAACATTACTAGTGCATCCATACAAGTACAATTTAATTTATAAATGTTCATCAGTTTTATGGGTGCGTCAATTTTGTTTCCTTAAAATCAACCAATACTATCTACAATAGGAGTTGCCACTTTGATTTAGCAATTCTTTCTGAGTGGGAAAAAGAAATCCATGGAACATAATTACAGATCTCTGGATTGGAGCAAATGAGTCTAAATTGACTTAAGCTTTGGGGCTTAATCGGAATGTGCAACAGGTTAATAAGGCAATTAAATTTATTCAGAGCATCATTCTAATCCAGCTGCCCCCAAAGAAAGGATCCCTCAGAGGAATAAAGATATTGTTTGCTTGTTAGGGGCATGCTTCATTAAGTATAATCATTACTGTGTTAAATTGGCAGCTGGGAATGTTACAGTTATTCGACCAAATCTGGGTTTGTTTGTTTTTTGAATAAAATATTGGGGCCAAATTCTCTTCTCTCGTTCCACTATTGAATGCTTTATACTTTTTGCAAATTTATTCCAGTTCTTGAATGAATGAATACGCACACAAGTACATACACTTCTCTCCATTGTCAACCAAAAGAAAGAAAGCTGTACAGATATTAAATGAATGACCTTGAACAATATGTTGATTTGCTGCATTGGCAATGGGAGACTGACAGTCCAATATCCATCCTAACATGAGATGGAGTGATCATTGCTACCACATATTGACAACAAATGCTGAACATTAATGTTTTCTCAGTGTCCAGTTTAATATGGCTGTTTAATATAACATTAAAAAAAGTTTCCAATTAATTCTTAATCTTATCATTCCCTCATTAAAACAGATCAACTAAGAGGTTTGGAGATAAAAATTGTGTGTTGCTACAACTGCTAGATAGAGACAATGTTTTCTATTTCAAACAAATTGCAAAGTCACTATTCCCAGATTATTGTAAATTATGCACGAGACAAAATTGAAAAACAAAATAGAAAATTACAAATGTGCAGATATAATAGTCTTTTTTTTGGGGGGGGGGGGGTTGCGAGATGGGGGGGGATGAAACCCAGCTTCCACAGCTAGACATTTATTTTTTAGGAAGGACATCCTGTTAAAGTTAGTGAGGAAGGCAATTCATCCATGTATATATGGGAATCTACATGATGGAGAAAAAAAATAAGGTGAAAAGATGAAATACTTGCTGGATCAAGAGACATAAGAACTATCTTCCATTTTATGTTTCCTAGGGTAACAATTGTAGCTCATGAAATTCTGCTTTTCTGAGACTATTCCAACAGCCATGGACACCAGCTTGGAGACATCGCTGAACATTCAAAGAGAATAGCATTCATCTGCATAAATCTGCTTGGACCAAGTCAGATATCAGAACACAGAAATTCTATGAATTCTATCAAGATTGTAGGAAAAATAGACCCCGTTCTACCTGACTGCAGATGGATTAGTGCAATTATCTAGTATATTTTTATTTCATGTCCTTTCATAATACAATCTAATGCTTCACTATTTTTCAGCCTGTAATTATTAGATTTTCTTATCTTGCATTCCTGCAGAATTCAGACTGATTACAAAATTGTAACGACTGAAATCTGCCATTTTATTTTATCACCTTTCTTTTAGAAAGTGTTATTCCTTCAATTCTTAGAAATAATTGCAGAACAGTAAAGATCAGTATGAAATCTAACAAGCTTCAAATGTAAATGAGTAATTGCATAGGAAATGTATTGAGCAAGACAGCAGTGATTTATTGCATTGTCTATCCTGACATCAAACTATACACTATAAAGAAAATAGACTGTAATATGTAGGTTCATGAGCAGGAGGAAATGAAGCATAATTTGAGACAAGAAAAAAGGACTAAAAGTATCTAAAGGAAAAATTATGCAACTACTAACATTAATTGCATATATTGCTTATACATAAAAGTCAGAAGCATGATAAATAGTATTTGTAAGATATTAACTCTCATTGATTCTAAATGCAAGTCTGAATTTAATATATTACTATAGAGGCTGAAGGAGAGAAATATGTTATTGCTATACATGCCTGTCCTTAAGAGCAATGCTGCAAAGTCAACATCACTCTATGGTGTTACTAAATATTGACCAAATTCTGTTTCCCCATTAATACTGAAGGGGATTTGCCTCTGTTTTCTCCTCTTATGCTCACTCTTAAAAATTCCAGAGAACTGGGTAGAAATTGGGTGGAAAAAAAAATGTCATTTTGAAATTTTGGTGCAAAACAGGGTTTTCCAAGTGGCTGAGTGAGCCTATCCATTGGTGGTCTTGGTGTCAGTTATACTAATACTAATACAGTAACACTAATAAATAGTATTTATTAGATTATTTTCATATGATTTTATAGATTGATGAACAATCTGAAACTTTATTTAGGGGTCAATGAGTTAAACAGTTTGAGATTGCCTGGTATATCAAAGGTCTTCAATGGCCTTGAAGGACAGGAAGGAGAGCTGCTCCCAAGGAAACAGTCAGATAAATGGGACTTGAGCTGAGGCTAGAAAATAATTTGAGAAAAAGGCTCAGACACTGTAAAGTATGTTGCAAAGACCTTAAAAAGCTGGGCCAAGAGGTTCTGCCAAAGGAATGTGCGGTATCTGCTATCCCACATCAGATGGGCGTCTCATGATAGGGAGCGAAAGGAGAAAGAAACGACAGGAGACGAAGTTCCTCGGGATGAGTGCGCCCAGAATGTCTGGGTACACGCTCTTTTATTATGCTCCTTCACAAGGGGGTGATTGTTTTTTCAGAGCCTAGGTTAAGCCCAGGTCAGACAGGATATGCAAGATTTACAATAGCTCAGATCAGGCAAGATACCAGGTCAGACAGGATTGCGAGATTTATCATTCGATCAGGATATTCCTGCTTTACAAAGCTGCATGCCAGACAAACTACTCACAATGTAAATAAGCTTTATCTACAGATGTTTAGCTCCTTGTCCCTTGTACGTGCCCTGCAAAAGGTCACTGAGGAGACAGAAGCTCAATGACTACACGTGAATGATACAATGTTGCAAATGCCTGAATGATACATAGTTGCAATGACACACAGTTGCAAACACATGAATGATACATAGTTACAACATCTCCTCTGTTTTTATTATTTATGACGAGTCTTCTTCCTTGTCCAAGAAGACAGGAACCTTTTTTCAGAAATGTTCGCCGTTCCAGTCATCTAGGCAGGAGTGCGACCCGTCAGCGTCAGGGTTGTCCAAGGAGCGGTAACTCAGCAATGACATTTTTTCGTCCGGTGTTAAGGACTTAACATGAGCTTGCAATAACACATTAACATTAGC
>BLBF01000017.1:4365848-4411664 GCA_015471245.1 Laticauda colubrina | reverse complement strand
ACATATCAATATAATGATTATTAATGGTCCTGCCAATGCAGTTAAAAAGGTTGTAAGCCATGGTGAAATAGAAAACAAGCCTTGATACCAATTATACATGTTTAACCTTTCTTTTTCTCTATCTTTTAAGCGTTTTTCTAATTCTTTCATAGAATCCAACACGATCCCCCTGCTATCAGCATAAAAACAACATTCTTCTTTAAGCGCAGCACACAATCCCCACTGTTTAAAAAATAACAGATCTAAGCCTCTATGATTCTGCAAGACCACTTCCGAGAGGGACGTCAAGGAGTTTTGCAAAGCTGTAATTGATTTCTCAATTCGTAATAAATCATCATCAATGGCTGAACCCAGAGCTGTAATTTTTTGGTCAGAGACAGCTAGTCCTGCAATGCCCGTGGCTGCGCCCGTGGTGCCCAGAGCAAGCAGTAGACCTAGAATGAGAGTACTAATAATTTCCCGCTTTGCTCTGAGGGGGTATTCCATGGGTGCCTGTAGGGATATAAAATCATCAGAGTTATACACGTCAATTTTTGGTACAAGCCATACTTGAATGCAAAATGATTTGGATTTAACAAGTTCATCCCCGTAGACACATGCTGTGAGACCGGTGGAACAAGCCCAGACAGAATTATTGCCAGGGATAAAATACATTCCTTTCAGGCGTGATGTTAAATTTCCTCCTGAAGTGGTGTAGACTGCAGAGTATCCTCCGATGGTGTGGGTGCGGCCAAGGCGGTTCTTAGGAAGCTATACATTACAATGATAGCCATTAGAAACATTATGACAATATTGTGAGTAATTGGATGGAATATTTCCTAAGCAACAACCAACCCCAGTGATGGAAGAAACAGTAATAGTGGAGTTCCTCCAACGGCAACGTTCGTCTGATGTGGAATTAGCAATGGATTCTTGGGAAGCGATGGCTTCGTAAAAAGGTGGAGAGGCAGAAACACAAAGCCAACATGTGGAGGCGATTGATGAGTTTGAAGAGTTCAGCAAAGCATAGGAAGCTTTGATCAATGGAATCAATGGGTTAACTCCCTGTGTTATAGGTTGCAAGAATGGGGATTTAATAACCTTTTCATGTGGTCCCACCGGGATAGAGCGAGGGAGTTCAATGTGACGTTGAATGTAAAAAATATTTCCATAATGCTTTTCCGGCCAGACTCTTTTTAGCGGGCACCCCATTTCAAGCCAGTGTCCCATAGGGTACTTTTCTTCCCTTCGTCTGTGAACCTTATGGTTACCGGGTTGCATTTGGGCAATTTTTTACCACTGCATGGAATATCCCATGTGGTGCGAGTGGCAGTAATGAGATCACCCTTAGTGCCCGGATCCCAATAAATATGTCCAGTTGAAACACATGACCAGGCTTTGCAAAAGTAATCCGACAACCCCCCGCAGTCGAGAAGTCGTTGGACAGGGGACTGAGTGTTGGAAACGGGATGTCCGGGGCATACATAAAACCTATATTTATTTACAACTCTATGACTAGGCTCCGTTGGATGAGAAGGCGAGTTGTAGGCGGTGGAGCCTACAAGCATTTCTGCCAAATCGAATTGAAGTGGTGGTTCTTCTCTATGCGAGAAGAATTGGTTGTAGAGCTTAAACGAACGCCTTGAAAGTCAGTTATAGTCCAAGTAATATTATATTTTCTATGATGCTTCTGCGGATCGTCATAGACAGTTCTTTTGAAGCATCATTTGTTGACAGGATCAGAGTTCGGGTATATAAAAGCATCACAAGTAGGAGAGAGGACTATGGACAAGTTAGTTGTAGAACATTTACGAGATGAAAAGGGAATGCAATTAGTAGAAAAAGGATAATAATTACAATAATGACAATGAAGATTAATTTGGTCATTCATCAAGGATGTTAATTGGGTTGGAGGAACCCGTAATACAAGAGAAGGACATTTAGGTCCCCCTATATCTAGCTTGAATAGAGGAAAAGATTTTAAGGTTCTTTTCCATAGGAAGAGTAAAGAAGGAACAAAAGAGTGAGTGGTAGAGTGTTCTGTAAACAAAACAGAAGTGACAGAGTGAAAACTACAGGTAGCATTTTCATGACGTACCCACATGGAACAAGTATAATAGCCTTCTGTTAATGAAGTGGCTTTAACACGAATAATCTTTTGACAGGAAGCATAGGTTTTGTTGAAGTATGTGTGAATATAAGGAGATAGATTTATGGGAAGATTATCATGCCAACAAACAATAGGATAGTCACTATCATAATTAATAAAGTGAAATTCTAATGTGGTCCAATGACGATGTTGAACAAAGGTATAAGTAGGATATGAATAAGGTAGAAATTGCAAAGAGGATATAGGCAAGAATATCAGGAAGAGTTTAAGATGCAGATGTAGCGGAGGAATTCCCATGATAGGGTCTTACCGCCCGACCAGGGACCCAGCAAGTGGTTTTGTCTGGTAGTAAAATCGCAGCATAGCCTCGTCCCCAGGTGAGAAGCTCAGCAGGACCCTGCCAGGCGGGATCTGGCAATCTGTGATAATGTACCAGAGGTCTGTTAGGGGGGGTGAGGGGGAGGAAAAATGACGTGAAGCAGCAGAAGTGGGAGGAATGCCAGTTAAATTAAGAAAATTTAAAGTGTAAAGACAAATGTTAAGAGAATTTTGCAATGCTGGGAGGTTAGGGGGTTTTTCCCGCAACGAATATCGATCAAGAGCACGTTTCAGTGATAAGTGAGCTCGTTCCACAATAGCCTGCCCCTGGCTGTTATAGGGAATCCCAAACTTGTGAGTTACATCCCATCTGTTACAGAAGTCCTGGAAAGCAGAACTCGTATAGGCAGGTCCATTGTCTGTTTTGATTTCTTTTGGACATCCCAGCGAGGCAAAGGTACGAATTGAATGATTGATGACATGTTTTACAGTTTCTCCCCTTTGAGGAGTAGCCAGAATAAACCCTGAATATGTATCGATGGAAACGTGCAAATATTTCCAAGGGGCAAAAGGTGGATACTGAGTTACATCCATTTGCCAAATTTCACAAGCTTTTAATCCTCTAGGATTTACTCCTATGGGAATGGAATGTCCTTGCTTACTACATGTGGGGCATTGTTGAATAATGGCAGCAGCTTCTGCCTGAGTTAGAGAAAATTGTTTTTGTAATGCTTTTTTATTTTGGTGAAAATAGTCATGGCTTTGGGCTGCTGTCAGATTACAAATTGATTTACCTGATGCAGCTGCTGCAGCTGCGTCTGCCACCTTGTTTCCCTCCTGTAATATACCAGGAAGAGGTTGATGGCTCCTGATATGTGCTACAAAGAATGGATGCGTACGGCTGTTGATACATTGTTGTAGAGGAAGCAACAATTTTAACAAAGAAACAGACATGCTAGGAGATAAATAGGCTTGATATATATTTTTCAAAATCTGAGAAACGTATAAGGAATCTACTATTAAATTAAAAGGAGCTTTTTGAAACTGTTGAAACGCAATAAGAGATGCAGCAAGTTCTGCCTGTTGAGCAGAAGATTGCGGAGGGGTAATTTTAGTTTTCCACTCTCCCTCCTGGTACCATGCACAAGCACCATACATTTCCCCCCCATCTGCATAAAGAGTAGGTGCATCTACTAATGGAGATATTGAGAGGGGGGATTGCCATTCAAAAGGGAGAGTTTTAAGAAAAGTGAAACGTGGGTCCGCTGGTAAATGGCAAGAAGTTTGCCCTGGCCACTCTTCTAAAGCGTATTGTAGTTCTTCTGAATTACACCATAGCATTTCCCACGTGGTCAGTGAGCAAGGAGTGAATATTGAAACAGGCTCACATCCCATGAGTTGTTTACATCTTTGTCTACCTTTAAAGATCAACTGGGAATATGCAGAGGTTTTACTAGTGATTGTGGTCCGTGGGGTGTGAGACAAATGCAGCCATTCTAAAATCAGAACCTGTGTCTGATGAGATTGCATAATAACAGCTGTTGGTCTCTGAACAGTATTTAGTAAAGCAATTGATAAAGGGCAATTCTGTATAGCTCGATCCACCCATCGAGTAGCCAGTGAATGGGAAACGTCTTTTAATGCCTGCAACTGCTCTTTATTTAGAATGATAACATCAGACGGGGCTTTACCTTGTGTGAGGGCATTAAAAAGAGGAGCTAATGTAGCTGTGGTCAAACCCAAATAAGGACGTGCCCAATTTAAGGTTCCTAGGAACTGTTGTAAGATCACAAGGGTTTCGGGGGAAGTGTTGGGAGGGTAAGGGAAGGAACAGCAGCTGAAGCAAGTAACTTGTGACCTAAATAGGAAAAGGGTGGTTTGGATTGTACTTTTTCTGGGGCTATTGTGAGACCTGCTTTACCTAGAATGGAGGTCAGGCACGGCAGAGTTTTTAACACCGTGCCCTTTGGGCCAGGTGCAGATATCAATATATCATCCATGTAATGATAGATTAAAAAATGAGGATATTTATCCCTGTATGGTTGCAAGGCTAAATCCACAAAATATTGACACATAGTTGGACTGTTTAACATGCCTTGCGGTAAGACTTTCAATTGATATTGTTTGGTAGGTCTCTGATTATTTAAGGTTGGTATTGTAAAAGCAAATAATTTTCTATCTAACTGGTGTAATGGAATGGAGAAAAAACAGTCTTTTAAATCGATAATGATAAGGTCATACTCTTGAGGAATTATGTTAGGATTTGGAAGACCACATTGCAGGGGTCCCATTGGAAGGAGGACCGAATTCATAGCCCTTAAATCTTGAAGGAGGCGCCAAGCGCCATTTTTCTTTTTGATAACAAAAACTGGGGTATTATATGGACTCAATGAAGGTTCTAGATGACCTCTATCTAATTGTTCTTGAACAAGAGAATGTAAGGCTTCAAGCTTTATAGAAGGGAGAGGCCACTGATCAATCCACACAGGGTTATTGTGAGTCAAATGCAAGCGAAGCATGGTTAGTGGAGGGTAAGTTGTGCATTAAACTGTGACATAAGGTCTCTTCCCCACAAATTAGTATACAGAGGAATCACAGCTGGTTTAATATAAGCAACACATTGAGACTCAGGGGAATGGGCTTTTACCCAGTTTCTGCTAATGCGAATCTCCTGGAGTCCCCCCACTCCTCTCACCGCTGGTGCCACATCTGCAGGCCAGGTGTTTGGCCACTCAGCGGTTCGGATGACGGAAATATCCGCTCCAGTATCTAAAAGACCAAGAAAGGATCGACCATTCAATAAGAATGTTACCGTATGTTTTGGTTGACTAATTGGTCTTTCAATTGCATAGAGTTGCTCTTGTTGTTGGTCTAAGAGCACAATCATTTTTGCCACAACATCCCCCTCATTTATAGTAACTTCTGTATTAACTAGTACAGACAGACAGACATCAGACAATACAGTGGGGTCATGCAGAAAAGGAGAGGCAAGAATACCTTGTTCAGCTAAATCCCTTACAGGAAAGACTAGCACTGGAATATCGGGGGGCATATGAAAGGCTGAACAGGACGTACAAAGAGAAAGTCAGCGACACCAGGAAGATAAGTAACAGTTTCATTAGCAACAAGATCGTAAGCGAAAGAAGAAAAGTTGCAAGTTTCAGCAGCCTTTGTTGTGGGGCTGGCTGCCTGCCCTGTTTCTAGTTTCCCTGATTCAAAAAAGGTTTTTGAATGATTGCAGGGTTATTCTGCTGTTCATTCTTTTGGACTCTGCACTGATTAACCCAGTGATAGCCCTTTTGGCATCGAGGGCATGGTGTCTTTGGGCAAGCTACCTGATTTCTTGACATATTGGCTCCCCCGCCCGGGGCTCTGCATTGGCTCTTAAAGTGACCTGGCTTGCCGCAATTAAAACAATTGCCCAATTTGCGAGTGTTTTGTTGGGAAATTGGAAGAAGAGAGCCCATGTTCTGCTGCATGCCTTCAGTAATGGCTGTAGCCAGAGTAGACATGGAATGGGATGTGGTTCCTATGATTCGGCAGGCTGTAAGATAATCTGCCAAGGTAACATTTTTCTTATTAATTAATGGTTGCAAAACTTTCTGACAATCAGCGTTTGCGTTTTCATAAGCAAGTTTCAATTGTAATTCATTACAAGCCTCCTCATTATCAATTTGTCTCTCTAAGGCTTCTGTGAGACGGTTTATAAAGGAGGAAAAAGGCTCAGAAGGTCCTTGAATAACTTTAGAGAAAGATTGGGCACACATCCCGCATTATCAACCTTTCGAGCAGCGGCCAAAGCACAATCCTGTAATATAGGGAAAGCAGCTGCGTCTGTGGTAATCTGCTGGGCAATGGTAAACATGGTGCCAGTACCGTTAAGCATATCTAAAGTGACATTTGCCGGCAAGCCTCTAGCGGCTGCAGCTGCAGTACGCTTATGAAATTCTGACTCCCAGACCAAAAATTGTGAAGGCGTGAGGATCATGTTAAATAATGTACACCAATCAGCATTTATCAAGTCAGCGCCTGGTTGGGTTATTGATCCTAAAAGACCCTGTACATAGCGAGATTGAATACCATTTTCCTTGCAAGCTGCTTTTAAATCCTTAATTATTTTTTACGGCATTGGGGTATACTGAGGAGCTGGAGGATTGCCGGTTTGTATGATAGGATAAAGGGAGGCAGCTGCAAGGGTGTCCTCATCCATTTCTCCTTCATAAAAGGCTTGTTGAATGGCTTTTACAACACCCCCCCCCACCTCGGGAGGGTAGTGGAGGACACGAGGGCTCTACATTTAAGGAAGTGGATTGAATGGAGGGAGGCTCCCGTAATGACTTACGATCATCGGGAGTGGAGGGTTGAAGGACAGAAAAGTTATCATAACTTGGTGGGGGAGATTCAAATACACTCCCTGCTTCTATTTTATAATGGACTTTTAAAGCCTCCATAATTTTCCTCCAAGTGACCAAAATGCCAATAGGTGCACGAGGAGGACTATGGAGATATTCACCAATTTTTTGCCAAGTGGAGATTTTTAAGGACCTTTTCTCTGGATAATTGGGACAACGTTGCCACACATAAGTCAATAATGTAGCAATAGGTTTCATTTTTACAGGCGAGCCCTTTAAATTAGCAGAATATTTTGAAGAAGAGGCGACTAACTCCCTCAATTCCTTCAGATGCTCTGTCTGTTGTTGAGAAAAGTTTCCGCCCATACTTACAAAAGTCGAGACCGTGTTTCAGATCCGATGATGTGCAATTCGCTTCAGGCCTGGCGATGCACAGTTCCCATCGAGCGGGTAAGATATGAGCGCGTCGCAACGTATCTCCCTTAGGGAATCACGTCGGGGTCACCAGAATGCGGTATCTGCTATCCCGCATTAGATGGGTGTCTCATGATAGGGAGCAAAAGGAGAAAGAAACGACAGGAGATGAAGTTCCTCGGGATGAGCGCGCCCAGAATGTCTGGGTACACGCTCTTTTATTATGCTCCTTCACAAGGGGGTGATTGTTTTTTCAGAGCCTAGGTTAAGCCCAGGTCAGACAGGATATGCAAGATTTACAATAGCTCAGATCAGGCAAGATACCAGGTCAGACAGGATTGCGAGATTTATCATTCGATCAGGATATTCCTGCTTTACAAAGCTGCATGCCAGACAAACTACTCACAATGTAAATAAGCTTTATCTACAGATGTTTAGCTCCTTGTCCCTTGTACGTGCCCTGCAAAAGGTTACTGAGGAGACAGAAGCTCAATGACTACACGTGAATGATACAATGTTGCAAATGCCTGAACGATACATAGTTGCAATGATACACAGTTGCAAACACATGAATGATACATAGTTACAACAGGAATGGTCAGATAACAGATAGCATAATGTGCATCTGGATAGTGGGGGAGCAAGAGGTTCTGCAGAGACTCTTGACTAGGCGGGAAACAAAAATAGATGGGCTAATTCTACTTAATTATAAAACTACATTCACAGAATCATACAAGGTCTGCACAGTCTGCACAGACTGTTGTACAGTCCCCACCCTCTCTCCTTTATAGCCTGAGAAATAAAAGAGAGCCTCTTGCCCCACCCATTATCCAGCTGCAGGCTATATTTTCTCTTATTTGTTGGCAGACTTTCTTGGCTCACTCTCCCAAGGTCTATCATACCATTGCAGACAAGACCCTCCCTTGTTTTCTCAAAGATAAATTCAGACTTACAGGATGTCAGTATACAAGAAATTATGAGCTGGGATAGACATAACAACAAGTCAGCCAATGGGAACTGTTTGGTGACTAAGAAACAGCATCTGTTGTGAGTTAGATCAGATGGCTCAGAGCCTGGGCGTGGCTTAGGGTAACTAATATATTGCTTCTGTGATTGTGACTACTGGATTCTGAGTTCTGGTTCTGACTTCTGTTGCAGATGTATTGTATACATGCATCATACTGTATATTATTGTGTATAAAGAAGTTTCTTCTATAAATGAATCCTGCTGAATTATTTGCTTGTGTGCTGATTGGATTGCTGCAAACTCTAATACAAGATACCGTTAGTCTAGCTGTTAGAATAAAAGTGCTTCTGAGTTACACTGTATTGTTTTGTTTTTTTAAATCTAACCTATCTTTTAGGACTGACAATCAAGGAGGCTCCTGCTTACATTCCCCATCACCATTTTAATTTTATGTAAAGATGTGTGCTGCTAGAATTTTGTCATTTTGATACCTAATCATTTTGATATGGTCTTGGGGAGATAAAGGTCAATACATTGGATATTACATTGGTCACCTCTACCACAATGCATTCTTTCAATTAACTTTTTTTCCAGGGCAGACAGCAAGGAAGAAAATTTGCCAAATGTTGGTTTCCGGCTCATTTTAAATTATAATGCCTTCACATTGCCTTGGGCCACATTAGCCATTTGGTGAACTAAATAAATTCTGCAATTTATTTAGAAGTTAAGGAAACATTATTCTCTCGTTACTCTCATTCAGATATCAGTCTTAATACCACTTAGATGTTAAAAGACTATACTCTCTGTGTGTCTTGCTGATTTCAGCATATTTGCAACTGAGAGACTTCACAGTGCCTGTTGTTAGTGATATTGATTTTTAGAACATTTGTAATTTACCTATTTCTCTCATTCTTGGTAGCATTTAATTGCTCTTTAAACCAGAGAAGTATTTCAAAGGGTGGTTTTTTTTTTCATCAACATAGTAATAGAACTCAACTGAGTTAACTTAAAACCTGAGAAGGAATGGACCAATCCTTTTGAGAGGAGATCGTTTTAATTTGTTCCTGGGACAAAGCTTCTTCCACACAAATGGAGATTTGCAGCAGCATGAAGATGGAAAGTAAAATAGCAGAAGGCAAAACACCTGGACAATCCAAACTATATGAATAGGAATTCAATGTATACACAACAGGAAAAAAAAGTGGGTAACTGGAGGAACTAAACCTAAATATATCAAAGTAATGAGATACAAATTGAATGTTTTACAGTTAGATTCTAAACATAGAGACAGCACTACTGAATTTAGACTTTCTATAGTATCCAATCTATGTAGAATTATGAGAAGACATACCTGTATATATTAGAAATATAAGGTTATTTTTCCTAGATCAGTTTTTTTTAAATAAAAACTAAATACAGCTTCTAACATATGATAATAGCCATAGCATTTATCCATATTTGTTTGAATCATTATTGAATCATCATTGAATCATCATATCCTATATGAAATAGTTTTATTTAAAACCATGGGTCCCAAAAAAATGAAAACCTGCTGCAATGTAGAATTTGGCAGTTCGCCGAATCAGCCGTAACATTAGCTACAGTTTCACTCAAACCCGGGCAAACCTGTAGCAGCCCACCCTTGGCTTCTCATCCAGAAAAAAATGGTCACATATGCCATATGCCACTCATACTATGAGTCTCTAATGTGATGTTCCACTTTTTATGCACTCAGTGAAATTTGTTTGCATTTGCATTTGATGTAAATGGCGAAAAATGTTGTGATAGTCAGTCAACTATCGATAGGGTTTTTTTGGGCCAATTTCATACTGGCAAAAAAATAAATAAATAGGTGGTCTCTAAATTGTGGATCTTTGCCATAAATAAACTCATATATGTATCTGCACCTACCTTTTAGATCCTTTCCAAGTGATCATTCACTTTTTGTAAAGTATAGTGAACCATTTTGCATACATGGAAGTAATAGATTTGATGGGAATTACACCTGACTAAATTTGTATTTTATCCAGGCTAGAATCATTTGTCAGATCTAGCCTTCTGATCAAAGTGATAATATTCAGAAATGTTAAGTATTTGATTAAAGAAGCCTAATCCCATTTAATACTTGCCAGAGTAAAGCTCTGAATGTTTTAAAAACCTTGCACATAACTGTTGGTTTTAGTGATAATGTAAAATGGATGATTTTATATTTGCTATCTCCTTCTCTTGGGCAAGCTTATCTAATCTGAATTATCTGTGTTGTGTATAGAAATTAGAAGATTTCAAATAACTAAATCTGATTGGCCGAGCAGGCCACACTAGGATTGGTCAATAAAGCACCATTGCAATTGGCCCACCTGACGGCGGGAATTCTCAAAGAACTGTCATTGGCTGCAAGCCGCAAGCAGCCGCTATAAAAAGGGCTGCTGCGGCTTCGGCAAATGTTCCACTACAAGTCACTGAGTTGTTTTAATAAAGAGCTGTTTGTTGGGACACCGGTCTTGCGTACTTTTATTCTCAGAATAGAACACTGGCAACAAAGGTGGGATTGTCTTAGAAGAGCAAGACCGAAGCACGTGGCAACAAGAACCGAGCAAGCAAAATGACCGGTACCAATGTGCCACCCGCACCATTCAACCCAGCCAAAGAAGATTGGGAGTCATACATTAACCACTTTCTAATGTTTTTAGAAAGCAACAAGCTACAAGAAATAACTGACCGGAGGAAGAGAGCCGTATTCCTCACGCACTGTGGCCCTGCTGTTTTCAAAATGGCCAAGGCATTAGCCAAACCGCAGGACGTAAAACAAATGGCATGGCCAGAATTAAACCGAATGTTACGAGCCCATTACATGCCTGTGGTCTCCAATCTTATTAAAAGGCACAAATTCTGTAAGCGAGGCCAACGAGAAGATGAGAGCATTGGAGATTTCGTAGCTGCCCTAAGAAATATCAGAGGAGTCTGCAAATTTGTCAACAAGGACGAAGCCATGAGAGACCATGTGGTCCTCGGATTGAAGGATGCTACACTCCAAAGCAAGCTACTAAACAGACTGAATATCACAATGACTGAGGCCATCGCAGAAGCCACCACAGCTGAAGCAGGCAAGAAATCCGCAGCCACCATGCACCAAATGAACTCAACAAATTCAGAACCACAGAACCAAACCCGAGAAAAGAAGGTGGAAGGAAACCAAAAACAACCCACCACGACTGCCCACCATGAAGACCTCAACTCCCTGAGCGACACCGATGATGACAATGAAGACATACATAGGCTTCAGTCGGAAAGAAAATGGCAGGGAAAAAGAGGAAGGAGGTGAGAATTCCAGTGTGCTGGATGTGGGGGGGACCACCCGCAATCTGAATGCAGATTCCTGGATGCCATTTGCAGATTTTGTGAGAAATGGGGGTACATTGCAAGGGTCTGCCAGAACAAAAAGAGCTATAATCCAAAAGGACATGGCAGAACCCCTGCCCCCGAAACAGAGATAGACAAGCCGGAAGCTGATGGAGCTGAAAGAACAGGAACTGGCGAATGAACGACAGGGAAGAAACACATCAAACAATAATCATAGGAAATGCCAGGGCAGCAAATGCAAAAAAAGGTCTGAATAAATGTAAAAATCGAAGGAAAGCCCTGTGAGATTGAAGTAGACTCCAGATCATACCTGTCAATGGTATCATGGAACACTATCAGAAATCTGATACCAGACATCAAGCAAAGAGAACTGGAACAGCAAAGCCTAATACTCAAAGATTACCAGGGAAACCGAATCCCGGTAGTGGACCTTGGACATTTTCTAATAGAATTCAAAAATCACACTGAAGTACTTACTCTGACAATCGTCAACCATGATCGCCCTAGCCTCTGGGTATCGAATGGTTCGCACCCCTGGGAATTGGAGTGACCGGAATCAACAGCATAGCCGAGACCGATTGGGAGGAGAGCCTGCTGAAAGAGTTCTGGGATGTATTCGACGGGACCCTAGGCAAGTACAAGGGGACCCCAATAACATTCAACCTGGACCCTAAGATAGCTCCCATCAGGCTCAAAGCCAGATGCATTCCCTTTGCCTTAAAGCCAAAAATAGATGAGCAGCTAAACAAACTCATCGCATAAGGGGTGTTAGAGCCATTCGACCATGCCAGGTGGGAAACTCCCATCGTAACTCCTGTCAAACCAGATGGGTCAGTGCACATCTATGGTGACTATAAGGCCACCCTCAATCATGCACTCCAGCAAAGCGCATACTCTGTTCCAGTTGTTTAACACCTGTTGCATTCATTAGGGAGAGGAAAATTTTTCGTGAAACTTGATCTCGCGCAAGCATATCAACAGCCAGTTGACCCCGAAACTGCAGAAGCACAGACTATAGTCATGCACAAAGGGGCATTCAAATGTAACAGACTTCAATTTGGCGTTAGCATTGCCCCTGGTATTTTCCAAAGCCTAATGGAGTGCCTTCTAAATGGAATAAAAGGGGTCATTCCCTATTTTGATTGAGTATTAGTATCAGCAAAAAAATAAACACCAATTAGAAGATAGACTGAGAGAAGTCTTGTGAAGATTCAGGGAAGCAGGGCTTAAAGTCAAAAGAGAAAAATGTAAACTAGCCACCAATCAAGTTGAATTCTTAGGCTACCTTATAGATGAGCAAGGGATACATCCTACTGAAAAGAAAAGAAAAGCAATTAAAGTCGCACCCAGACCTAAGAACAAAACAGACTTACAAGCGTTCTTAGGTCTCATTAACTTCTACAGTGTCTTCCTGCCCCAAAAGGCAACTGTAGCAGAGCCTTTAGCATCAGCTATTAGATAAAAAAACTGTCTGGAATTGGGGCCACCAAGAACAAGCAGCATTCCAAAACATTAAGGATTTATTAACATCCAAAACCGTTTTAATACAATACAGCAATACTCTGCCACTGTTGGTCACCTGTGATGCATCGCCTTTTGGAATCGGCACCATACTGAGCCACAAGCTACCAGACGGCAGAGAAGCACCAATCGCCTTCTATTCCAAAATGCTGTCAAAATCTGAGAGGAATTACAAACAACTTGACCGAGAAGCCCTCACAATCATCGCAGGCATCAAGAGATTCCACGAATATCTATATGGTAGAATATTTTCTATGATCACAGACCACAAACCCCTGCTAGGGATCCTGGCAGGGAACAAACCAACCCCGAACATCCTATCACAAAGAATGACGAGATGGTCAGAATTCCTCGCTGCATACAATTACACATTCATTTATTGCTCAGGAAAAACTATCACCCATGCGGATGCCTTAAGCTGTTCCCCACTGCCCGACAAGGAAGACAACCCAACTTCCACCATCCCCACTCTTCAGATCGAGACATGGCCAAATATGCCACTAACTGCAGCAGACATCACTAAAGCTACCGCGAAAGACCCGCTGACAGGTTGAATCCTGCATTGGGTAGGTAAGGGCTGGCCGGATGAGGATAAAGGTGAGACTTTTAAACCTTTTCACACCTGGAAGACTGAACTGTCCATTGGAAAGGGTTGTATACTGTGGGGAGACAGGGTGGTAATTCCCAAAAAATTGCAGGAAAAAATGTTGTGCATATTGCATGAGGGACACCCAGGCATAGTAAAAATGAAAGCCCTGGCCAGGAGTTTCATCTGGTGGCCAGGGCTGGACAAAGACATTGAAAAATGGGTGGCAACATGTCATGACTGCCAGAAATCAAGGCCAACCCTCCCTCTTGCACCAGTCATGGAATGGGAAACTCCCAGCAGCCCATGGTCAAGACTCCATATTGATTTTGCTGGGCCAATGAAAGGGAACACATATTCGATAATTGTTGATGCTTATTCAAACTGGCTAGAGGTTATTCTTATGGCGTCCACAACTACTGAAGCAGTCATAAAACAATTGAACAAACTTTTTGCTACACATGGACTGCCAGATGTAGTAGTATCTGACAATGGCCCCCAGTTTACTGCTTTAGCTTTTGAACAATACCTAGCTGCACAAGGCATCCGACATACCCTAACACCGCCGGCTCATCCGGCTTCAAATGGACAAGCTGAACACATGGTTCGTTATTCTAAAGAAGCCCGAGACAAACTGGACATGGGGGACATCCAAGATAGACTAAACAAACTGTTAACAATTCAACATATCACCCCTAGCACAACCACTAACAAAAGACCAGCAGAACTCCTCATGGGTAGAAAATTGCATTCCTACCTAGATAGACTACACCCCACTTACACCTGTGAAAAAACCCCTGACTCCTCAAGTAAATATCGCTCCTTTGCCATTGAAGACTTAGTCTATGCCAAAAATCTTACCAGGGACCCATTATGGCTTCCAGCCACAGTTACTCAAATCACAGGGCCCTGGTCATACCGGCTTACACTAGATGATGGCAGAACATGGAAGCGGCACATCGACAAGTTTCGCTCTAGGACATTGGAACGAAATACTAATCTATCTAGCTCCGAAGCACCGCCACAAATACCACCTCCAACAAACAATCCAAAAACAACTGAGGAGGGGGGGAAAACACAAAATAATAAAAAAGGGAGAGATGAACCACCAATAACATGACAAAAGACACAACACAAACCCGAATTAGATCCCTGGTAAGACAAAAGAACACTTACCCATAAACAACCTCCAGAGAAGAGAACCGGTAGCAGGGAAGCGAGGCGAGGCCTTCCTGGAAGGAGACAGCCAAGCCAGCTTGACCAACCCGGACAAACTAGGAGGGAGCAGCAGAGCCAACTCAACCAGCCTGAGAGACTCAGACGGGAGTGGCAAGGCTGACTCACCCTTCCAGGAGGTTCCATGGAGAAGACGCGGAGAAAAGGTGATCCTGACCGAACCGATGGAAGACTACGCTGAGACTGAGCTACGCAGGTCAAGTAGGACCCACAAAAGCCCCACACGTTGGATGAAACCAAGAGGGGAGGGGTGTTGTATATAGAAATTAGACTCCAAATAACTCAGTCTGATTGGCTGAGCAGGCCGCACTAAGATTGATCAATAAAGCACCATTGCAATTGGCCTGGCTGATGGCGGGAATTCTCAAAGAACTGTCATTGTCCGCAAGCCACGAGCAGCCACTATATAAAGGGCTTCTGTGGCTTTGGCAAATGTTCCGCTAAAAGTCACTGAGTTGCTTTAATAAAGAGCTGTTTGTTGGAACACCGGTCTCGCGTACCTTTATTCTCAGAACAGAACAATCTGAATGAGATGCTAAAAAAAAAAAAAAAAGATAGTGAACTCTACATCTGCTACTCCAAAACAAATCACAAATATCATAAGAAGCAGATCTGTAGTGCTCTGAGTATTTTTCCCAGCTTTTTAAAGAAGTGATCTCTCAAATAAATGCTAACTCTATTTTCATAATAAAAAGATGTACTTGCCTTTGAGAGATAAATCTCTTTCTTTTTGCAGTCATCAACAATGTCTCTGTTTCTGTATAAACCGAAAGCAACCATACTAATGGTTTGGAGTTAAGAGAAAGATTGGGTCATGACCCTAGGGCTACATCCTGAGAGTTGTGCAAGGGCTAACAATTTTTAAAAAAACATCCCACAAGGCAGCCTAAAAACATGTTAGTGGTGAAAGGATCTGAAATATACATAAAGAAAAAAAAAAAAAGAATCTCCACAAAGTCAGGTTTTGGAGCAGTCCTGTCAATAAATAAATCTGTTTCACTCTGTATACTTACCGAGATTTTTAAAAATGCAGTCTCTCTCTCTTTTTGTCTCTGTGTCAGAGGTGGTATTCAGCAGGTTCTGACCAGTTCTGGAGAACTGGTAATAGAAATTTTGAGTAGTTCAGAGAACTGGCAAATACCACCTCTGATTGGAGATTTTCAGTATCCTTCCCCTGCCATGCCCACCAAGCCACGCCCACAGAACCAGTAGTAATTTTTTTACTTTCCATTTTCTAAGTGTTAATGTGCTTTTAAGGGTCATAACTAGACAGATTGAACTGTGGGAGAAATTTTGCTCTTATTACAACTGAAATGGTGCCCAACTCTGAGTTGCACACTTATGTAAGCTGTTACAGTACAACGCACTAACTAGCTATATTTCATCACGTTCTCTATGACAATGATTGCCTGCAAAATAAAACAATCATTTCAAAATTTGATTCCCAACTGTTCTATTATAATATACCCATAAATTGCCCATGTATAGAGAAACAGATAGACTCATTCCATTCCGGATCTTAAGCCCATGTCCCACTGCACCAACGGATGCAAAGAGGATGTAAAACGGACAAAAAGGCTTGCCATCCATTGGAAAACGTGATGCATCCATTGTGTACTCACTGCATATGTCTTTCATATGCTCTATCCATCGAGCATCTGTCCACTGAGATTTCATTTGCGCAAGAAGTTTTGAGCTGCACAAAACTTTTTGAGCAATTGAACTTTCTGCCGCGTACAATCTACATCTGCAAAACATACGGGCAACAAACGTTCTATGTCCGTTGTCATCTGTTAAACATCCGCTGTATCCTCTCGGCATCCTCTGGACATCCTCGCAACTCACATCCACTGCAGCTGAAAACGGAAAGAGGGAGGAAGTGAAAGGTACATGGAACGTCCACACAGCGTTAGTAGCATGGAAATAGAAAGGATGTAAGCAGATGCATCTCGTATATAAAGCATTAAAATGGACAAAACATTTGTATATGGGATGTATCTCGGATATTTAGAATATCTGGAGTATGCCAAGAGTATGTGGAAGGACACCTAGTGGATAAACTGAAATTTCCTATAAAAAGGGGGAGGAAATCACCTGAATCTCAGTATGAGTCCAGCAGCCGGGGTGTACAGACCTCTTCAGCCTTGCTCTTGCTCTTCCACATCATCCATTGATCTCCACCATGGATCATAACACAGTCCTTATGGTAACTGTGATCATTCAACACCACAACCAAGCCCTGTTCAGACTGTTTCACCTTTTCTATGCAAGGAGAAGGAGACGTTCAAGAGCTGTGTGGGTCCGACAATGGATCGGGAGAAGAGTGGAGTTTGGACTATATGACAAGCTGATGGTGGAGCTAAGGAACGAAGACCCTCGTGCATTCCAGAACTTCATGAGGATGCCTCCAGACATGTTTGACGAAGTTATGGAGTGGCTGAGACCCAGGTTGACCAAACAGAGCACCAACGTCTGGCCAAGCCTGGACCCTGGGCTCAAGGTGGCACTGACTCTGCGCCACCTGGCCTCAGGGACAACATACAGGATCATGCAGTACAGCTGGAGGGTGCCACACAACACTATTAGCATTGTGGTCAGAGAAGTGGTGTAGGCCATCATCAAAGAATACCTGCAGGAGCTCCTCCAGTGTCCTACCACTGAACAAGGCTGGAGGAAAGTTGCAGAACAGTGGTATCAGAGGTGGAACTTCCCCCACACTGTTGGAGCCATAGATGGGAAGCACGTGGCCTGCAAAGCTCCAGCCAAGTCAGGGTCCACTTATTTCAACTACAAGGGATTCTTCAGCATCATCCTTTTTGCCATGGTCGATGCTGACTGCAAGTTCATGTACATTGATGCTTCAGGCAACGGGTCAGCTTCAGATGCCCAGTTATACAACACCAGTGACCTCAAGGAGGGGCTGGAACGCAACCTCATCATGGGCTTCCCAGATCCAGACCCCTTGCCCAATGACACACAAGATGTGCCCTACTTCATCATGGGGGATGACGCCTTCTCCCTCAGAACCTACGTCATGAAGCCCTACACCTCCAGATGCCTCACCCATGAAGAGAGGATCTTCAACTACAGGCTGTCCAGGGCAAGATGGGTGGTGGAGACCACCTTTGGCATCCTGGCCAACAGGTTCCAGATACTTCTCACCACCATGCAGCATCGCCCACAGACCGCGAGGAGGATCGTGGAAGCTTGCTGCATCCTGCACAATCTCATGGGTGATCTTGGGCCAGTCATTTCTCTCAGCCCTAGGAAAAGGGGAATGGCAAACCACTTCTGAACAACCTTGCTAAGAAAACTACAGGGACTTGTCCAGGCAATCTCCAAAAACTGGACAACAATGAAGGGGGAAAAAAAATGACCCCTCAGATTTTTAGGAGTGAATGTTTAGCCCCTAAGAAAATTAATAAATTACTAACTTTGGAATTGTTATTTTGGAATTGGAATCTCCCAAATCAAAACATCCATTTCTCAAAAATTATATTGGATATCAAATGTACATCAAATGTTAAAATGAGATTCAGTCTTGAAACTGATTTATTTACACAAAGATTTTGTTACATTTTCAAAGTGAACTGGAAACTCAGGTTTTCTTTGAAACAAACTTTGCTGTATACTCAGAAGTTCACCTGCTTGCATAGATATATATTTCTAAAATTTTATTACAGATTCACATAGTTGGAAGGGACCTTGTAGGTCATCTAGTCCAACTCCTGACCTAAGCAGTAGACCCTATACCATTTCTGACAAGTGGATGCCCAGTCTCTTCTTGAAAGCCTCCACTGATGAAGCAGGGACAACTTCTGAAGGCAATCTCTTCCATTGGTTGATTGTGCTCACTGTCAGAAAATGTCTCTTTATTTCTAGGTTGAATGTCTTCTTAATCAGTTTCTATCCATTGTTACTTGTTTGGCCTTTGGGTGCTTTGGAAAATAGGTTGCTCCTCTCATCTGTGTGACAGCCCCTCAAATATTGGAACACTGCTATCACATCTTCTCTAATCCTTCTCTTCACTCAACTAGTTATACTCAGTTCTTACAACCATTCTTCATATGTTTTAGCCTCCAGTCCTCAAATCGTCTTTGTTGCTCTTCTCTGCACTCTTTCCAAAGTCTCAACATCTTTTTAATAGTGTGGTGACCAAAACTGGATGCAGTATTCTAGGTACGGCCTTATGAAGGCTTTATAGTGTGGTACTAGTACCTCCTGTGATCTTGATTCAATTTCTCTGCTAAATGCAATTTAGGATTTGCATTGCTGGCTCATATTTAGTTGATTGTCCACGAGGACTTCAAGATCCCCCTCACAGTTATTGCTATTAAGCCATCTTTCACCTAATGCATATGTTTACTTTTGGTTTTTCTTGCCGAACTTCTGAAGATGTTAGAAAAACATCAATGATTGAATTTCATCATAACACTTAGCAATAGCTTTTTCCCTGTAAAAAAACCCCTTTACTAAGTATTGTTTGAATGCAACTTCAGTGTGCCCTTTTGCCAGAAAATAACACTTCTGGCAGAACTAAATTTCTCTCCATTAACTTCTCGATGAGCAACCTCAGAGGCTTAGAGGGTACCCAAGTGGAGTTGTGAAGAAAGCAGAGAAACATTTGGTGTAAAATGTCTATTCACCTTTCTTAGGTTACTAACTTTGCTCTTTTGATCATCTGGCACACTTATCTATATTTATTTCTAGCGTCTTGTTTTTTTCTCGAATCATCCTGACAGCATTGTTGAATTAATAATTAAATACACATAAATAAACATACACAAAGAGGAGGCAGAGTAACAGTATTTGCATACTACTTGAGGTTTGGCCTTCTCTGAAGTCATCAGCAAATTTCAACAATCCTCTAACCAGGTCAGGAATAATGCGCAGTGTGATTCTAAATATATTTTAAGTTCAATTTTTTTTTTGTTTCATTTGGCAGAATTTTTTTTTACTTTGCTCTCTGCTAAAAGCAGGGGATAAATAAAAGAAGAAGATGCAATAGTTTCCTTTAGTCACCAATGGCAGAGTTTGCTTTTGGGAATAAGATGAAAGCTGCTGAGGATATTGTGACAAAATGGAATGCAGGGCAAAGTCTGTGTTCTGTATGAAAATCTCATCTGGTGGAGTTGTATTTCAATCATTCTCTGCTTGGTCTGATCCCTCTTGCATTTCAATATGGAGCTCTCTATGGGAGCCTTTTGTTTTCCACCAGTACTGGCTCTGAATTTGAGAAACTGTCCTTTGAGGGAAACTGTCAAGTATACTATTAACTAAATTTCCTAATTTCTTCCGAACATTTTAATAATTTTGGTGCCAGTTTTCTGAATAGCAGAAGCTTGCAAGGAGCCATTCCTTTCACTTTCCTATATCCAGTAAAGCCAAAGCATGCTTCCAGTCATGAAAAGACATATTTATGAATGTATGTATGCATTTATTTATTTTATATTTTGCTTCTATTCAAAGCAAAGAACATTTTTACATTAGGAAGTAAATGTACAGGCCTTCAAAAATATTTATACAGATAGATTAACACAACTTTATAGTGATTGAACTCAATGGCAATACATTCCTTTGCCCAGGTCCTAAGAGGCTTGTTCAGACAATGTGGTTGTTTTTTTTTTCCCTCTCGTATTAGCCAATAGCCTGGAAGTTGCATATTTTAAAGGCCAAACATATTTTCACATAATTTCTCAGAGTTAGTGCCCTTGCACTAACTCCTGGAGCAGTTTCCACCATCCAATTGGCTCTTTTTTTGCATCTCCTCCTTGATGATCCATATCCAACCCAGGTTGGCTGCTCATTCACTCTCTTGCCCTGATCTATTTTCAATTGGCCCTCACCAGTGCTCCTTTCTCCTTGGATTCCCTTTTTCCCAGCTGACACATCAGTTGATTCTCTTTACAGGTGGAGTTTCCTGAGCTACCTTCTGTTGTACCTAAAGCCCATGTCACACTGCACCAACGGATGAAAAGAGGATGTAAAACAGAGAAAAATGCTTGCCATCCGTTGCTTAACGGCGATGCATCTGTTCTGTACTTACTGCATACGTATTTCATACTCTCTATCCATTCAGCATCCGTCTACTGTGATTTCATCCGCTCAAAAAGTTTTGAGCTGCACAAAACTTTTTGAGCGGATGAAGTATCCAATGTGTCTGTTCTTCATCCACTATGCATACAGTGCACATCCGTTATTCATCCGTCGTCATCCGTTACGCTCCACTATATCCGCTAGGCACCCGCTGCGCATCCGTGCAACTCAAATCTGCTCCAGCGGTAAATGGACACAGGGAGGAAGCGAAACGGATGCGGAACAGACACACAGTGTTAGTTGCATGGACGTAGAAAGGATGTAAGTGGATGCAGCTCGCATATAAAGCATTAAAACGGAAAAAAAATGTTCATATAGGGGACGTATCTCGGATATTTAGGATGTCTGGAGGATGCATAGAGGATGCGGAAGGACACCTAGCAGAAAACCTATATTTCCTATAAAAAGGGGGAGGAAATCACCTTGATCTCACTTTCAGTCCAGCAGTCCTGGTGTGCAGACCTCTTCAGCCTTGATCTTCCTCTTGCTCTTCCACAGCATCCACTCATCTCCACCATGGATCATCGCACACTCCTTTTGGTAGCCGCCATCGTTCTACAACAGTGCGAAGCCCTCTACAGGCTCTTTCACCTGTTCTATGCAAGGAAAAGGAGGCATCCAAGAAGTGTGTGGGTCTGAAGATGGATCGCGAGAAGAGCCGAGTACGGACTGTATGACAAGCTGATGGTGGAGCTGAGGAACGAAGACCCTCATGCATTCCAGAACTTCATGAGGATGCCACCAGCCATGTTTAATGAAGTTGTGGAGCGGCTGAGACCCAGGTTGACCAAGGCAAACACCAACTTCTGTCCCAGCCTGGACCCTGGGCTGAAGGTGACACTGACTCTGTGCCACCTGGCCTCTGGGACCATGTACAGGAACATGCAGTATGCCTGGAGAGTGCCACACAACAGCATCAGCATTGTGGTCAGAGAAGTGGTGCAGGCCATCATCGAAGAATACCTGGAGGAGCTCCTCCAGTGCCCCTCCACTGAAGAAGGATGGAAGAAAGTTGCAGAGCAGTGGTATCAGAAGTGGAACTTCCCAGACACCGTTGGAGCCATAGATGGGAAGCACGTGGCCTGCAAAGCTCCAGCCAACTCACAGTCCAATTATTTCAACTACAAGGGCTTCTTCAGCACCATCCTCTTTGCCATGGTCGATGCTGACTACAAGTTCATGTACATCGATGTTTCAGGCAACGGATTAGCTTCAGATGCCCAGCTATACAACGCCAGTGACCTCAAGGAGGGGCTGGAACGCAACCTCATCATAGGCTTCCCAGATCGAGACCCCCTGCCCAACGACACAGAAGATGTGCCCTACTTCATCATGGGGGATGAAGCCTTCTCCCTCAGAACCTACCTCATGAAGCCCTACACTTCCAGATGCCTTACCCATGAAGAGAGGATCTTCAAATACAGGCTGTCCAGGGCAAGACGGGTGGTGGAGAATGCCTTTGGCAACCTGGCCAACAGGTTCCAGGTACTTCTCACCACCATGCAGCATCGCCCAGAGAGCGTGAGGAATATCGTGGAAGCTTGCTGCATCCTGCACAATCTCATGCACACCCGCTACCAAGTGTTGCAGAACAGGCTTGTGGACCACCAACAAGGCAATGGGGACATGGAGCCTGGTGAATGGAGGCAAGGAGTAAAACAGATAGACACTGTGGATGTGCCAGGCCCCAACAGAGCTTCACGTGAAGGGAAGAAGCAGCGCAACCTCCTGAAACACTGGTTCAACTCCCCAGCTGGAGCAGTGGAGTGGCAAGAAAGGATGGTAGATGCTTAATGGATGCTTCCTTCAGCCTGTCTCATCACACTGATGAGATTGTGCCATGTATGTTGAGTGGCCCTACAATGAACAGGGCATTTAATAAAGAGTTGTGTTTATGTTGAAATGTGTTGATGAATGATTAAATTGTTATTGATAACAAAGAACCATAGGTGTGGCACCTGGGTGGGTTGACCATACAGTCCCACTATGCTTGCACTGGAGGCTTATCTATCCCACTGCTATCCTTACCCATCCCACAGCTATTACCCATCCCACAGGTATCTCTGCTCATCCCACTGCTATCCTTACCCATCCCGCAAGCATGCAAAAGCTTAAACCATTTCTAAAAGTTTCCACCAAGACTTTATTTACTAAAAGAACTGAACCAAGTGTGTGAAGCAAAGATAAACTTTATTAATAACAAACTGTAAAAGCAAAATGACCCAAGTAAAGTGTCCCAAGCAAAGATAAAGTCAACAGGTAGCAACCCAATATCTGGGACTCTTCTCAGTCACTCTGAGGCATGCCCATAGTCTCAGGAGTGAAGGGTCCAGGTGCTGTGGAGGTGGCAGTGGCTGGAGTGCTGGTCTGAGGCACATTGTGGTGCCTGGCCCCGAGAGGACAACAGGGGATGGTGTGTGGAGGAAGCTCTCAGAGAGCTGGCTCAGTCCCGTGATGTTGAGAGCCCCTTCCTCCATGACATGGGGTGTCAGTCCCAAGACCGATGACAGATGTTCTGAGACCGGGCTTGGCTGTGGGGTGGAGGAAGGAGGAGTGTAGTGGGGCTGTCTGGTCTGCAGGTGAGCGAGGTGAGGCATCGGTGGCATCTATGGCGTCAGTGGCATCTGTGGCATCGGTGGCATCTGTGGCATTGGTGGCATTGGTGGCATCAGTGGCATCGGTGGTATAGGTGGCACCTGTGGCATCGGTGGCACCTGTGGTGTGTGATTTACCTGTGCTTGGACCGGGAAGGGCTGCCTGTGCTACTGGAACTCCTGGTAGCTATAGCCTTGGTAGGTGAGGGGTTGTGGAAAGCCTTGGAAGGGCTGTGACATCACCTGGGGTTCAGGAGCAGACCTGGACTGGGTCACAGCAGGTTCAGCTGGGCCTGGAGGGTGGTGCAGAAGACCTGTGATCCTCTCCTTGATCACCTGGTACTTGGATTCGGGCATTTCCATGAGGGTCTGGTTCACGTAGGTGAGGAAGGGCTTTCTTTTAGAGGATGGTATGTCGGACTGTACCAGCTGAGAGAGGAGATCTACACTGCTCTTGATGGTGTCCCTGATCTCCAAGAGGACAGTGTGGCTCTGTCCCTCCGGTCTGGCTCTCTGCCTGCTTTCTGTGGAGGTGGAGCTGGGGGTGGGTTTGGGCTGGTCTCTGGTGGCAGCGGCTTCTTCTTGCTCCAACTGCATAGGGGGTCCTCCATGTGCTCCGCCATGGGGAGTGCAGCTGTTGGGGGGGTCTCCATCATGGGATGCTCCACAGATACCTGCCTGGACACAGGAGATGACTCTTGGCCAGAAGAGGACTGGCTCTCTGTGGGCTGCCTGAGAGAGAGGGTAGACAGAGGGGCTGCTCCTCGGTGGTGGATCTCACCCTCCAAGAAGCTGCACTTGGCCATCACATAGGTCTTCTGGTCAGTTGGCTTGACCGTGGCCTCGCCAGACTTCTTCAGGTGCAGCTTCCTGTACCAGGTGTGCATGTGCTTCCACCACCCGAGGAGGACCTCCGAAGTGTAGCCCAGGCTCTCCGCCTTCTCTCTCCAAGCCGCCTGCTTCCGCTTGGTGTCTCGATAGAGTCTGTGTCCCTTCCTCCATAGGTACTCGTTCTCCCTCAGCCATTCGAGTGCCTCCTCCTCATGTTCCTTTGCAATGGAGTACTGTGTCCTTTCACCCTTTTCTTGCGAATGCCTCTTCCTCCCTCTGGCAGGGCCTTCTGGGTCCTCATCAGTAGGGCTTTGAGGTTCTAGGGGCTGGTCCACCACACCACCACCAGCAGCACCAGCACCAGCAGCACCAGCAGCACCAGCATCAGCAGCACCAGCAGCACCAGCAGCACCAGGAGGACCAGCAGGGCCAGCAGCACCAGGAGCACCAGCAGGATCAGCAGCAGCAACAGCAGAGTAAGCACCAGCAGAAGCCCCAGCACCAGGAGCAGCACCAGCAGAGTAAGCCCCAGCAGAAGCCCCAGCACCAGGAGCAGCACCAGCAGAAGCACCAGCAGAGTCAGCACCAGCAGAAGCACCAGCAGAAGCAGAGTCAGCGCCAGGGGGTGGGATGGTGGTCCTATCCTTCTTGCCAGGGCTGGCAGGAGTAGGCACAGACTTCCTCTTCTTCCCCATGGTTGTTGGCTGAAGATGTGTCTGGCAGCAGGTCTTTCCTCTGAATGGTGACCTGCTTGCGAGCTGCATCCTTTTATATCCATGGGGCTGATGCAATTTATCCTCCCCGCATGCGCAGTGAACGCTTTGCATCCGCTATGCATCCGCTATGCATCCGCTAGGCGTCCGTGATGCATCTGCGTCATCCGCTAGGCATCCGCTCTGCATCCGTTCCGTCCTCTACACGTCCACTTCGCTGTTCTCCCCCGGAAGCCCTGCGGATTTATTATCCACTTCCATCTGCTTCCATCCGCTAGGCTTCTGTTGAGCATCCGCTTAACATCCTCGCTACGTCCTCTCCCCGTCCATTCCTTTCCATTGTTGTCCACTCTGTTTATGCAAATTTGGGACACTTTTGAGAGCAGATAACAACGGATGGAAAATTTTCTTGTCTGCTGTGTCCTTTTTACATACGTTTTGTATCTGTCGGCTGATGTGACCCAGTCTTAAGTTGCAGTTATGTGAATTAGAATGACACCATGCCACTGGAAGAAAAGTCCTATGTTCTCCTTCAACACTTACTCATGAGAAAACTTTCAGGAACTGGAATTTTGTGCCTTTGATTTCCCTTTTGTTTTCTTATCCTGCTTCTGACTAAGGGATGGTTTTGTTTTTTTAAAAAAACTTTTAACACTTTGGTTACTTTCTCTTAAATAAACTTTCTGTCTCTGAATTCTTGTTATCTCCCCAGCTTGCTTCACTAAGTCATGATATGATTATCTGCAAGGAGATAAATGTTGGGAAAAGCTGTTATGCATAGTCATGCTACCACCCAAAAGATATGCCTTCTGGTCTTATGAATAAAATAAAAAGGGAATACACAGAAACCAATTATAAAAGTGAAAAATGAAAACTAATCCAAAAGCAATAATAGACAAGTGGGTATCTTGCTTACATCATTGAAAGCAAAAACATAGCCTGCTGAAATAGAAAATAAATACATGGAAAAACTGATGTATCTGCCTATTACCTCTTTATAAGCAAACTTAAGAACAAAATATTCACATACCTGTTTTCATAGTATTCTCCAAAGTTAAATAAATAAAAAAGGAATATTGATTTTAAAAAATGTTCTGCTCTGAACTCTCTTAAAGGCCGTGTCACACTGGCCAATGGATGCAAAAAAGGACACAATGGAAGAGAAAAATGTTACATCCATTGTATCCGCGCTCAAAAGGGGCGAAAATTTGCATAATTGGAGCGGACAACACGGACGCGGGGAGGACGCAGGGTGGATGCAAAGCGGATGCAAAGAGGATGCGGAACGGAAGCCCAGTGGATGGCGCGTCCGCAGGGCTTCCGGGGGGCCTCAGCGAAGTGGACGCGGAATGGAAAAAGCGGGTGCAGAACGGATGCACAGCGGATGAAGCGGATGCAGAGCGGAAGCCTAGCGGATGCACAGCGGAAGCCTAACGGATGCACAGCGTTAATTGCGCATGCAGGGGGGATGCATTGCGTAAGTCCCATGGATATAAAGGGAAGCAGCTTGCACGTCTAGCATTCCGAGGAAAGACCTGCTGCTGGACACTTCGAGTTCCTTGCCTGCATGTCTGCCTGCAAGCCTTGCTGCCAGTCTGCCTCCAAGCCTGCCTCCCAGCCTGCCTCCCAGCCTCCTGGGCAGCCTCCCTGCCAGCCTTGCTGCCAGCCTGCCTTCCAGCCTCCCTTCCAGCCTTGCTTCCAGCCTGCCTTCCAGCCTCCCTGCCAGCATTGCTGCCAGCCTGCCTTCCAGCCTCCCTGCCAGCCAGCCTCCCTGCCAGCTTTGGTGCATGCCTTCCTGCCAGCCTTCCTGCCAGCCTTCCTGCCAGCCTTCCTGCCAGCCTTCCTGCCAGCCTTGGTGCCTGCAAGCCTTCCTGCCAGCCTCCCTGCCAGCCAGCAACCCCACAACCATGGGGAAGAAGCGAAAGTCTCAGCAACCTGTCGCCATCCCTGGCAAGAGGGACAGGGCCACCCTCCCGCCCCATGTCCCTGACTTTGCTTCTGCTGGGGCTTCTGCTGCTTGGGCTCGCTCTTCTGTTGCTGGAGCTTCTGCTGGAGCTGCTCCTGGAAGTGGTGCTTCTGCTGCGTACTCTGCTGAAGCTGCTCCTGGTCCTGCTGGTCCTGCTCGTTCTGCTCGTTCTGCTCGTGCTCCTGGTCTTGCTGACCCTGCTGCTGGTGCTTACTCTGCTGCTGCTCATCCTGGTCTTGCTGCTGTTGCTGCTGCTGCTGCTGCTGCTGCTGCTGCTTATGATCCTGCTGGTGATTATGCTGATGATGATGATGATGATGATGAGGCTGATGCTGATGCTGATGATGCTATTGGTGTGGAGGAGCAGCCCATACAACCTCAAAGTCCCTCTGATGAGGGCCCATATGGCCCTGCCAGAGGGAGGAAGAGGCAGACGCGTGATAGGGAGAGGAGGCAATACTTCATTGAGGAGGAACATGAGGATGAGGTGCTGGAGTGGCTGAGAGAGAACGACTATCTGTGGCGGAAGGGACACCGGCTGTATAGGGACACCATGCAGAAGCAGGCTGCTTGGAGAGAGAGGGAGGAGAGTCTGGGCTACACATCAGATGTGCTCCTCAGCTGGTGGAAGCACATGCACACCTGGTACGGGAAGCTGCATCGCAAAAAATCTGGCCAGGCCAGGGTTAAGCTGACGGATAGAGAGAAGTATGTAATGGCCAAGTGCAGCTTCCTGGAGAGTGAGGTCCACCACTGAGGAGCACCAGGAGCCCAAATCTCTACCCTCTCTCTCTGGCAGCCTGCTGGGAGCCAGTCCTCTGGTGGCCGAGAGTCAGTCCCTGTCTCCATGCAGGTATCTGTGGAGCGTGCCATGGCAGAGAACCCCCGGTCAGGTGTTGAAAGCGTGATGGAGAGTGAGGAGGACTCCCTGATGCGGTGGGAGAAAGGAGACATCGTGTCCACCGCTGCCGAAGCCACATCCACCCACACCTCCGCCACCACAGTAAGGCAGAGAGCCGGACCACAGGAGGGGCAGAGCCACAAGGTCCTGGTGAAGATCAGGGACACCATCCGCACCAGCATAAGTCTCCTCTCTCAGCTGGTCCCCATCGAATCCTCCTCCTCCAACCGCAAGCCCTTCCTCAATTATGTGAACCAGACTCTCAAGGAGATGCCGGATCCCCAGTACCAGGTGGTGAAGGAGAGGATTACCACGCTGCTTAACAGCCCTCCAGACCCAGAGGCACCTGCTCCCACCCAGTCCAGGTCTGCTCCTCCACCCCAGGTGATGTCCCTCCCATACCAAGGCTTCCCACACCCCCTCACCTACCAGGGCTACAGCTACCCCGAGGTCCAGCAGCATAGACAGCAGCCCTTACAGATGCAGGCACAGAGTCATCGGGCGACACCGCTGCCACCGGTTCCAATGATACCACTGATGCCAACCTCGACAGTCCTCACCCCGCTGCACAGCAGGCAGCCCCACTACACTACTCCTTCCTCCAGATCACAGCCAAGCCCGGCCTCAGTACATTTGTCCTCAGTATGGGGCTGACACCCCATGGTATGGAGGAAGGACCTCTCAGCATCGCGGGACTGAGCCAGCTGTCTGACACCTTCCTCAACACACCATCCCCTGTTGTCCTCTCGGGGCTAGGCACTTCAATAACACCTCAGACCAGCACTGCAGCAGCACCCACCTCCACAGCACCTGCTCCCTAAAATCTTAGCCTGGGCACACACCTCCAAGTGACCAAGAGGAGTGCCAGAGACTGGCTGCCTGGATATTTGTGGACTTTATTTGGACACTTGACTTGGGTCATGTTTATTTTACAGCTTGTTGTTCAATAAAGTTTATCTTTATTTCACACACTTGCTTCATTAATTTTTTTCTGTAAAGTCCGGGTGAAAACTTTTAGAAATGGTTTAGCCTTTGCATGCTTTTGGGATGGGTTAAGATAGCAGTGGGATGGGCAGGGATACCTGTTGGATGGGTTAAGATAGCTGTGGGATGGGAAAGGATACCTGTGGGATGGGAAGGGATACCTGTGGGATGGGTTAAGATAGCTGTGGGATGGGTTAAGATAGCTGTGGGATGGGAAGGGATACCTGTGGGATGGGAAGGGATACCTGTGGGATGGGTTAAGATAGCTGTGGGATGGGAAGGGATACCCGTGGAATGAGCAGGGATACCTTTGGGATAGGTAATAGCTGTGGGATAGATAAACCTCCAGTGCAAGCTTAGTGGGACTGTATGGTCCACCCTCCCAAGTGCCACCCCTACGGCCCTTTATTATCAATAATAATGTAATAATTATCCACACATGTCAACATAAACATAACTCTTTATTAAATGCTTTATTAAATGCTTTATTAAACGTTCATTGTAGGCCAACCAAACATACATGGCCCAATCTCATCCATGTGATGAGACAGTCGAAAGGAAGCATCCATTAAGCATTTATCATCCTGACTTGCCACTCCACCGCTCCAGCTGGAGAGTTGCACCAGTATTTCAGGAGGTTGCGCTGCTTCTTTGCCTCACGTGAGGCTCTGTTGGGCCCTTGCACATCCTCAGTGTCGATCAGTTTTTGCCCTTGCCTCCATTCCCCAGGCTCCATGTCCCCATTGCCTTGCTGGAGGTCCACAAGCCTGTTCTGCAACACTGGGTAGCGGGTGCGCATAAAATTGTGCAAGATGCAGCAACCTTCCACGATCCTCCTCATGGTCTCTGGGTGATGCTGCATGTTGATGAGAAGTACCTGGAACCTGTTGGCCAGGATGCCAAAGGCATTCTCCATCACCCGCCTTGCCCTGGACAGCCTGAAGTTGAAGATCCTCTCTTCTCGGGTGAGGCATCTGGAGGTGTAGGGCTTCATGAGGTAGGTTGTGAGGGAGAAGGCATCATCCCCCATGATGAAGTAGGGCACATCTTGCGTGTCATTGGGCAGCGGGTCTGGATCTGGGAAGCCCACCATGAGGTTGCTTTCCAGCCCCTCCTTGAGGTGACTGTCGTTGTATACCTGGGCATCTGAAGATGAGCCGTTGCCTGAAACATCGATGTACATGAACTTGTAGTCAGCATCGACCATGGCGAAGAGGATGATGCTGAAGAAGCCCTTGTAGTTGTGATAAGTGGACCCCGAGTTGGCTGGAGCTTTGCAGGCCACGTGCTTGCCATCTATGGCTCCAACGGTGTGGGGGAAGTTCCATTTCTGATACCACTGCTCTGCAACTTTCTTCCATCCTTCTTCAGTGGAGGGGCACTGGAGGAGCTCCTCCTTGTATTCTTCGATTATGGCCTGCACCACTTCTCTGACAACAAAGCTGATGATGCTGGGTGGCACCCTCCAGCCGTACTACATGCTCCTGTAGATGGTCCTTGAGGCCAGGTGGCGCAGAGTGAGTGCCACCTTGAGCCCAGGTTCCAGGCTGGGTGGGAAGTTGGTGTTTGTCTTGGTCAACCTGGGTGTCAGGCACTGCACAACTTCGTCAAACATGGCTGGAGGCATCCTCATGAAGTTCTGGAACGCCCGAGGGTCTTCGCTCCTGAGCTCCACCATCAGCTTGTCGTAAAGTACGTACTGCGCTCTTCTGGTGAACCATCTTCAGAGCCAGACTTTTTTTGGGTGCCTCCTTTTCTTTCCGTAGTACTGTTCACAGAGACTGTAGATGATTTCGCAGTGTTGCAGAAGGATGTTGGCTGCCAAAAGGATTTTTTCGCAATCCACGGTGGACATGACTGGATGCTGTGGAAGAGGAAGAGGCAGATTATGGCTGCAGAGGTCTGCACCGCTGGGCTGCTGGTCTGAAAGTGCAAAGCAGGCGAGTTGCTCTCCCTTTTTATAGGCAGTATAGGTTTTCTGCTAGGCATCCTCTAGGCATCCTCTAGGCATCCTCTAGACATCCTTAATATCTGAGATAGGTCCCCTCTGTGAACGTTTTTTCCACTTTAAATGCTTTGTTTCCATTCTGCATCCATTCTGCATCCATTCTGCATCCATTCTGCATCCATTCTGCATCCGTTCCGCATCCGTTCCGCTTCCTCCCTGCGTCCGGGTGGATGCAAGTTGCGTGGATGCGCAGCGGATGCCTTGCGGATATAGCGGATGCGTAGCGGATGCATAACGGATGCGTAGCGGATGCGTAGCAGATGCAGAAAGGACGAACTGTATACATTTTCCGCGCAAAAGTTTTAGGCAGCCTAAAACTTTTGGAGCGGATGAAACGTCCATAAATGGATGCTGGACGGATCGAGAGGAAGCCAAACGGAGGCAATGAGTACATCGCGTTTTCGAATGGATGGCAAGCTTTTTTGTTTGTTTTACTTCCTCTTTGCATCCGTTGGTGCAGTGTGACACGGGCTTAAAGATCGTTAAACTGCACAACCCAGAAATGTAACTTTTTGAAATTCAGGCTTTCTGTTCTTTGCCAATGGCAGCATGGTAATGTTTTGAAGCTGACAAACAATCATCTCTGTTTCAAATATGTCTCAATACATGGAAGCAAGCTATGACAACAAAAGGAGGTGATGGTTGGTTGAGGCATCTCCATGTTAATTTCCCTCTGTTTCTAACAAGCAAGTAACAACGAAAGCTTTCCTAGGAATGTCCGATAGTCTTCTCTCATGTGACTGACAAATGGATTTCTAAAAGTTAGACTTTCTTCAAATGAAGGTCTCCTGTAGCTCTAAATTTCCCAACTAGGGTAATTTTATTTGTTTATTTATTTGTCATATTAGGGAAGCAGCCCCTTTGATAGTCCTAAAAGATCCCACTCTTCAAAGGTTAACATCTATATCTAAATCTGTGTCCATAAAGCTATTGGCAAGTGGATGTGTGTTCTTTGAGATATCAAAGGTCACAGTCATATAATACACAGTCTACTAATATCTTCATCACTGTTATTACTCTGACTGAAAGCATTTATGCCCCCTGGAAAAAATATTTCTTTGTTTATTGATTTCCATTTACAAAATTGTTCAGCAGCTTTGCCAGAAAATAGCAATAAAATATAGATAGCTTGATACTACTAAACTTTATAACTATTAAAATTAAAATAATGAATCCATCTTATGAGGCAGTTATGCTCCAAATGACAAAGCAACTTAAATTCAACCAAATGCCTAGGTGAACAGGAAGATCTCCACTGAGGTCTGAGATCAAAATGTTCTCCATAACATACTTGACTTAATCTGAGAAGTCATGTCTCAGGTTGCCATATAACAAATATCTGGCCTTGTCAAGATAGAAAGTACGTAGAAGAGAAGCTGATTCATGGTATGTTCAGATCCCAAGGCATAATGGAATTTATATTTCAGAAGACCATATTGAATCTAATCATCTCCAGAGCAGTCCTTCCATCCAGAGGCCTTTGGAAAACACTGTAATTATGTCAAATAATGCTATACATATGATTAGATCCTCAGGTCAGTGCTGAATTTATGCATTTATATTCCAATGTCTGATGCAAATATATGTCAATCTTTTGAGACAGTCCAGAGAAACCATAAGTACCAACACTCTAACAAAAACTTAATATAGAATAGCAATAGCACTTAGACTTATATACCACTTCACAATGCTTTACAGCTCTCTCTAAGTGGTTTACAGAATCAGCATATTTCCCCAACAATCTGGGTCCTCATTTTACCAACCTTGGAAGGATGGAAGGCTTAGACAAGCTTGACATGCTCAGAATCGAACTCCTGGAGTGAGCAGTGACACAATGATGGCATAATAAGCCAAAAATATAAAAAAAGCATCCCCCCCAAAAAATGACAGCCAATAAAATGTCTAGGAATAGGATGCCAACATGTGCACCAGTAGCTGCAAACCATTTTGCTACATTCATTATTAATAATTAGAGATTACACCAAATTCTAAATTTAGTAAAGTGACTTCACTATTGAAAATGGTGGCCTCATTTCGAATCCACTTATTTCAACTTGGATATAATTTCAGGGTACTCTTGCTCCTTGCTTTTTTTATCATTCCTAAGACATCAGTGCTCTTTCTCCTAACCCTCTCTAAGCTAAAAGTAAGAACATAAATAAATAGTCACGATAAATCCATAAATAAAATGTACCTTGGGAAAGATGGAGCGATCACTCTTGGACAATCATTTCTCCTTAGCTGTAAATATGTCAACCAGTGTTTCATTTCATGCTGACAATTAGGAATGTGGCTGGGAGCGATGGTCTTGCCCAAAGCATAAAAGAAAACTTCATCCTTGAGATTTACAATGGAGAGGACTTTTGTGGCCTTTGGTGTCTGGAAATAAAAATCTGGCCTCCACAAAGAAGGAACTACAGAAAAACAGACAAGAATTGAATTGCTTTTGTGTGTTTCTACTGCTCATCTAAAAATGGCTGGGCATTCATCCAGAACATTTAGACAGCTCCATGAGTTTTCTTCCATGTGAGAGGCAGAAAGAATTATTTGATTCTTATTAATGCTGCACTTAGCATATTACTCTTAAGAAGTAGACCTAAGGCTTGGACACCTCAAATATTTCACAGTCTTGGATTTCTTTACATAGCAAACACTTAACAAACCGAAACAAATCAAACCAGACAGACATTTTATCTTGCCATGTTTTTTTTTAATTCTCAAACTTCTTTATTCTTCTTATTTTTTGCTCATTTTTGCAATAGTATGGTGCAAATAATCTGCACACATAAAGTTTCTTCAAATAAAGGTTTTAGCTTATGAAGGCACTGAAACAAGGGGCCTGTATATAAACATTAAACTTTAATAAAGAAAACAAATGTCCATACCTAGCAAGAATATAAGTATTGTTTATTCAACTTAGAGTAAAATCTATCAGCAAATGTCTTTTTATCCTCTGTTGATAAACTTTCCCATTTTCCAAACAGAACTGATGAAGAAAACTGGTTTAAGATTTTTTTAAAAATAAAATACTTAACTATTACTATGGGAAACGTTAATTATATATTATTTCAAAATAATTGTGTTAGGACCTGGAACAAAATTAAGAAGCTCGTGTCAAAATGAGCTAGATTAAAATTGTCACTGTTGGGGACAATTTCTGTTGTAAAAGTGAATGTTTTGCTTAGAATTATGGTTTTGCTTCAGATAATACGTATTTTGATGATGGATGTATCATTCATGCAATGACAAAAAACTATATCTAAATTTAAATGGCAAGGGAAAATCTGAATTAAATACAAAGAATGTTACAAAGATGTCATAGTTTTCAAGGAAAGGATGAGGACTGAGTTTACCAGATTTGAAATTAAGTTTGAGAAGCTTGTTGTTCTGCTTATATGATAGAATGAGGGTTGTTGAGAGTCAGGCGATTTTTAGAGTTAGGAGAAAATGATCTGACGTTTGGTTGGCATAGGTATTTAAAATATAATAAAGTTAAAGTTAATATGGCTCTTAAAAACATGTGGCTCTTTTATTAGCTGTGCCATATTGAGAATATGGAATAAATATAAATTGGACTTTGCCTGAAAAAATCTCCACAGATTGTTATAGAAAATTTATAGAAATTTATAGAAAACAAAAAAGAAAACAGGAAAAGACAAATGGTCAACACACCAGGAATTATTTAAGATATATATTCACCAAGGGTAAATATAAAATTAAATCAAGAGAGCAACTAAGATAAACCAGTTTGGTCTAATGATTAAAACGCAAGGCTAGACACCAGGAGACATGAATTCTAATGCTGCTTTAGGCATGAAAGTTGGCTGGGTAATCTTGGGCTAGTCACTCTCAGTCAACTCGATCCTGATGAGGAGCCATTATAAAGACTTAAACCAAAGCTGTGATAGCATTTTTGTTTCCAGATAAATGACACTATAGAGCACTTCACACCAGAACAACTAGACACAAGGATAATTTTCTGCCAAATGCTATCGCTCTGCTAAATGAATAATTCCCTCAACACTGTCCAACTATTTACAAAGTCAGCACTACTATTACTATTCATCTTCTCATCACTCTTTATCACCCGTCCCCTCCCATTTGTGACTATATGACTGTAACTTTGTCGCTTGTTACAATTTATATTGACTATTTCCTGGTATGATTTGATTGCTTATTGTACCCTATGACTATTATTAAGTGTTATACCTTATGATTCTTGACTGTTGACAAATGTATCTTTTCTTTTATGTATACTGAGAGCATTTGCACCAAGACAAATTCCTTGTGTGTCTAATCACACTTTGGCCAATAAAGAATTCTAATTCTAAAAATTCTGAAAAAGATATGTTGCTTCTCAGTCCAACTCACCTCACAGGTTTGTTGTTATGGAGAAAATAGGAGGAGGAAGGAATATTAGACATGTTCTTTCATTAGAGAAAGGTCATTATTGACATTCATCAATGACTGGAAGTTCCTTCTGGATTTCTTCAGTAAAAAAAATTGATTTTGTGATTGTTTTGATAATTAGAAAGAATATGTTATAGATAGAAAGTAATTATAATATAATCTTAGAGAGAGAGATTTAATTAGAATTTATACTGTACATAACTGCTGAGACAATGATCAGAATCAATTTTTTGAATTTTCCTTTCATATTTTCTGTTCTTTTGTTTTATCTTTCTTTTTACTGTTCTTTTTTCTTTGTCTCATTTCTTTTCCTTTCTTTTTTCCTCCTTTACATTTACTATATCCTTTTTCTTGAATGTCTTTCTTATGCATGTAAAATATTTTAATAACAACTATTTAAAAAAGAAACTCCCATTTTCTGCTCTTATTAAAGTGCTGCTGTCAGAAATAAGAAGTGCTTTTTAAATAAGAGATTTTGAAAACCTACCTCATACAGGAATCCTAGTGTTCCAGTTCTATTTGTTTTCTCATAAAAATTGAATGTTAAGGAACAGCTTTGAATGTTGCCTATGCATAGAAAATACCAAAGTAAAAGACATTTGTCTAGTAATAGAATGATATGGCCTGAAATATTTATGATTTGCCAGTAGAAGCAATAAAATTCACATGCCTGAAATGGTTTAATCCAACTCATGTCTTATGGTTGATTAATTTGATCCTTGTTTGAGACTTGGAGCTAGATCAGGTCACTAAATTTGGTAAATCACATTATAAATCTGAAATAAAAGATTGATAAAAGTATAAAATATATGTTAGAGTTTCATACTAATTTAAAGGTTTACACTTTATTTGAGACTTGTTACTATATTATATTCTAGAATTATCTACATTTAAGATCAGGAGTGGGAATGTCTTATTTCTTGATAAACACAGAGAAGCATTCCCTGATTCATGCCTATGGAGATTCTCAGTCATGGTTGTCCTGAAGGTGCTTTTTCAAGAGGCAACTGCGACTTCCTTGTGTGAAAAACAGAAAACATCCTGCAAAAAGCAAAGAAACTGTTCACTGTTGAACACAGCCACAGGCTGTTGGGGATGAATATGTGTTGTTTATGTTAGACAAACCTCTTACACAGATAAACCTCCAAGTAGCCTCAATGACTCTCTAAAAGAATTTAAATGACCAGCTTTCTGCAAAGAATATAAATTCTTCCATTCCCCACCATCCAGTCAGAGCTGAAAAAGCTTCTTCGGTGAGAAGTGAAATGTCTTCAAAGAAAAACAAGGAAGTCCAGTTGTCCTTTAAAAAGCACCTTTGGGGTTCCCTGATGCAATTTGTTCATATGCACAAATATATCCGAATGATATACTGCTCCATACATACCAGCTGATTGTTGCAGATACTGCATATCATGTAATGTATTTGGCTGAGTTTACATATTGAGCTGTAATGGGTTTATTTGGCTTTGCCTTAGGATGATGTCTTGGACCATCTGTTGTATTTGTAAATCATAATTTACTCTTTTGCAATTAATTATTCAGTTGTATAAGGCCAACTGCCATAGCTGCATTACACTTCACAGTGGTAAAGAAGCATTAATATAATAATTACAGCAAAATATTCATAAAATAGTTAAAAGCATAAATAATTAAAATCCTGGGGTTTTGTTTGATTGTTTTCTTTAAAGAATGATTTAAAGTCTAAATGAAGGTCAATTTCTTCAATTCAACAAGAATCTAAGAATCAGGAATGTCTACTAAGAAAATTTCTTTAAATTGTCATCAGTTGAACAATGTCATTGCCAATCAGTGAAATGTTCTTAATACAGACATAATTAATGAGAACTGTTCTGGCTATTTCTTCAGTCTTTCTTGGGGAGCTTAAAACCATCCATTTTTTTCACCATGCCTGGATTACATTTCCTTATAAAAGGCAGACCTTAAAAAGAATATTACTATTCCCCAAATGAGAAACAGAGAGATATATGGTACCCAATTCCAATTATCCTCATCGGTTTCCACAGTGGAATCATTTTGACATTGAAAAGCATTTTCCAGGTTGAATATTGCTTACCAAAGACATCATCTGAAATCTATCTGTGAAAATTCTACTTTGCTGTCTCTCAGGAAATGGAGAAGAAACAAAAATTAGTGATAGCTGAGAGATCAAGAAGTCCTCCTATGTAATGGGCCTTTCTCTGACCCTCAATCAAAGCCTAACTCAAGCTGGCCCAGGCAGCCTCAATGCTGCTGGCCACTCTGGAACCAGATTGAAATAATGTATGTGTGTCAAGCATAACAACAAGAACTCTGAGTTCACTGCTCACTCAGGCATTGTAAATTCCATTCAGCCAAATGCAATCACAAATGCAATCACAAATTCAATGCAGTATTTTCCATCAGTTGAGAAAGCCGAGGGCAGACAGTAGAGGGAAGGCACACATATTTAAAGGATTAATAAGAATTTGTACTACTGGGACATAGTTACAACATCATGTTGATTTATCTACTCTTTGCAAAAAGCAAAACACTTATATGCTTTTCTGTCCAGAAATTATCTACTGATTTAATTGGTGACTTCATGCATCACACCCAAAATATATTTGTTGAACTCTGTTTGCCATTAATTCTTCATAGTTTTATTAAATGGAAGAGAGTTTTGTTACCATGGGATGACTCTTAAAATACCTCCTTAGCTTACCACCTAAATATGTTATAGATAAAACCAAAAAGAATGTTTTTCCCTAGAACAAAGAGGTGAAAGCAGGATGAAAAGGAAATCTCATAAGTACTGATCCTTACATAAATAGGACATCCCAGAAAATAAATGAAGGTATATCAGTTATCAAGCGTAAGTAAATGGCAACTTCTTTCCTGAATTGAGTGATTTTCATTTTTAATGAGCATGTTGAAATTGGTTTCATGAGGAATACTATAAAAACCATGCTATCAGGGCACATCCTTATCATTTTTGCTCAAATGGAACATGGCTTCACATGAATATTCATGGCAAAATCTCTGTAATTTGCACTTTCTAAACCCCTGCTGGATAGTCAGAAGCTCAGCCTCCACCACTGTTCAGGGTCAAGGGCAATGAAGTTTTCTCTGAGCAAACCATCATGTTAAGCCAAGAAGATTCAGCTGTCACTTTCTAATGAGCAAGCTGTTTTGATACTTGATGCGTGTGGGTGGATACGTTTGTATAACTATACATATACTTCTATTACTTCTTCCCATTTCTATAGATGTGACATATATTAAGATAAATGCTATTTGCATGCTTAAATCATTCTTATCAATTCATCCCTTAAATGTTTCAGCTTGGTGATTCTTTTTACTTGCCCACTTTTACATTTTAAGCTAAAAAAAAGGCACAATATAGTTGTATTGCAGCCTGAAGAAAAAGAGAACAGCTCCCTTGCCAGTTTAACTGAGACTAAGCATTTGTATTTCAATTTGCAGACTGTCCATGCTGATTGTACTCAACTATAAAATCTAAAGAGAATGTAAAATAAAATTTCCTTTGACATAAGCTTGACTCTGATAATTTTATGAAAATGACCATATCGCTTTCTTAACAACAACATGAAGGTGATTTACTGTTGCTTTTTCCCAGAGGGTTTATTTTTTTAACTTCTCAGTTCAGCCTTTAGCTCTGGGATTTTCTGATAATAGTATAATAATCTAAATACGAACTAGATTTGCTTAGCTTTTTAAGATCAGTCAGAGTTGGCTAGGTTCTGCCACCAGCTGTTGGAACGTTTAATGGAGAGCGCCTGAGGTTCAGCCAACACCTAGAGATAAACAGGCATTGGAAGACTAAATCTGGAATCCAAGGCCATGTAGGTAATCAATCCATATACAAAATTCAATCAATCGGAGAATTAGTCTAATTGGAAATAGCAACCTGATTCTAGTGTCCTTAGCCTGGATCTAAAGATCAAAGAATCAATTTCACAGTGAGGAGGCTAATATCATGGAAAGATTTCTTGGAAGATTGGTGCAGGATTTCATAGCCAACATCAATCCAATGGTGTTGAGCTTCCAGGCGTTATTTGAAATCCATATTTGAAATCCTGACATTTTGCGATCAACTGTGACAGGCATCTTCAGAAGGTAAAGTGCAGTTTTATGCAAAATGTAAATCACCAAACTGGTAGTTACACTGGTCAGATCCCCTCCCTGGTAAAGTGTTCTGTAGCATACATTTTGACAGCTTCTAGGCAGAAATAGTATAATTCAGTAACCCAACTTCTTATAAAAATGCATATATAAAGAAGTGCATTTAAAAATACAAAATGTGGTGATTTAATAAATGGATTTGTGATTAACAAAAGGACAACCTATAAATTATTCCAGGCACCTTTATCATCCCAATAATTAGTCATGTGTTGTAGTTTCTCCTCTCTTTGCAACAGAATTGATATTCACATTTCACTAAAAATATTGCTCTTTGAGGCATATATCTTGCCAAACAAAATCTTGCCCATTTTCCATTCACATTTCTTGAACAAAGCAAAGTTAAATAACATTTTTAGAACCTAGTTAGCACACACTGCCATGCTGGGAACAAAGTAATTCTTCAAATGGAATTACTTTAATTAACCTTGTAATACAAACAAACTGTTCGTTTATCTTAGATGCCTGGCCTTGTATTGAGGCTATTTGGTTCAAGCCCAGTTCACAGAGGGTAATAATAATTTTAAAAGCTCATTGCAACACAATGTGTAGGGAAGGAGAAATTACAAATTGGACTCAATTTTACAGGAGAACAAGAAAAAGAAATGCCATCAATCAGAATAGAGGTGAAAGGGATTTTGGAAGTCTTCTAGTCTAGCACCTGGTCAAGCAGAAGCCCCTATACCCGTGATGGTGAATCTATGGCATGCATGCCAGAGGTGGCACTCAGAGCCCTCTCTGCGGGCATGAGAGCCGTTGCCCCAGCTCAGCTCCACCTCACATGCACATGTGCCTCCCATCGGCCAGCTGGACTTCGGGTCTCTGCCACACATGCATGGCGGACAGGGCACATGCAGGGGACTCACGTGCATGTTGGGGGGCAGGGCATGTGGGGACACATGGGGATTAGGATGCATCAGAGGGATGCACATGCATGTGCAGAGGGTAGGAGACATGCATGGGGGCAGGGCACATGCTTTGGGAAAATGCGTGCTTTGGGCACTCAGTTTTGAGAAGGTTAGCCGTCACTGATATCATTTCAGACAAGTGACTGTCCAGTCTCTTCTTAAAAACCTCCAGTGATGAAGCACCTACAATTTCTGAAGGCAAGCTGTTCCGCTGGTTAATTGTCTTCACTATTAGGAAATTTCTCCTAAATTTCCAAACTCCAAACTCCATTGCTGAAGTTGTGTTTTCTGCAATTGAGTTTGGAGTTCAACTAGGAGTTCAATGCAATTTTGAGCACTCTCTATATCAGCTCAAAGTGGACCAATCAAATAGGCATCTTGAGTCAGACTTAATATATGGATGAGGCAGGTTTTAATCCCTCAGGCATGAGTAAATGGATGCCATGTTAACACTGACAAACACTGGTTCAACGTTAACTGTTATTGCTTTAAGAATAGAGGACATCAAGTTATGAATTCCCTTCATCTATGCCGCTTCCTTCTCTGTAATCTTTGTATATACATTCACTACCAGCTGGCTTCTGATATCTTTATTAACCAAATAGTATCAACAAACCACAACCTTGACAAAATTAATGATTTGAAAGTAGTCCTTCCCAGAAGAACAAAGCTTCAAAACCAGCTTTACCAACTTTGCCAGCATCCAGAAAACCCAGCAATCAGAAACAATCAAAGCAGCACCCCACCACATAGACATTTTTCATTTTTCTTAGACTCACACTAAACTCATTTCACAGGGGTGGGGGGGAGGAAAGAATGACAAGAAGTTAAAACAACTTGTTGGGAAAAAATAACACAATGCAAAAGGTTGCTGAAGAAATTAAAATGTATGGAAAATGTTTAAAATGTACAAATCCAGGAAAAAAAAGGTAGATCTGATCAGTAGCAATGAATGAATGTCAAAATAAAAGAAAATGGCTTTGAATAAGGATATGCTTTGCCCCTTTTTGTTACAGAGAATGGAGAATTAAATATATAAGGAGAAACATAAAAGTATGTTGACTGCACTGAGAATAGTGTACTTAAGAAGTGAGTACTGTACAGGAAAACAAGAAGAAATTGAGTCCTGAGAGAAAAAAAAATGCAAGGAATGAATGTGGATTGAACACCAACATACATGACCATTAAAAAAAATACACTGAGCTGGTTTGGTTATGTAGTGAAAATGACTGAACAAATTCTAAAATAAATATAGGAAAGAAAAATGAGTGTACCAAGATAAAAGGAAGCCCAGGAAAATCAAGGTTGGGTGATGTTGATGAGAAAATACACAAGCCTAATATTAATTATGAAGACATGTTTTCCTTTCTACATACTATATATACAAAATTTTTCTCCAGTTACTTATGCTTTGCCATATTCAGGGCAGGAATCAGATGCCCAGGCAGCTTGGTTCTTTTGGATGCAGGGAGAACAAGCATACCAATGAATAAAGACCTGTCTCTGCCAGATGGCTTGGATACCCAATGGAGAAGCTTCAGATTGGAGGTATTTGACTAGTTAAAATTAATCATTACCCCTCCAACTCCTCCACCCACCCCCCAAATGTGTCCAGCTCCCTTCCTTGCCATCTTTCTCCTTGATTCTATCTGTTAATGTTGTTATGTCTGTGTTTTAATAATGATGATTGCAATGTTTTTCAAAATGTTTTATATTGTAAGCTGTCCAGAGTTCTTGGGCGGCAAATAAAATGTATAAATTAATAGTACAGTAAATAGAGTTTAACTTTTATTATTAACTTAAGCAAGCAGTTTTAAAAGCACAACATAAAAAGCATACATATACCAACCAATATAAACTCTAAATCTCTTACAAGTTTCTCAGGAGCTCTTTACAACAGCAAAGATATGCCAAGAATGCCCTAGTCATTTCCCATCTTGACTATTACAATGGGCTCTACATGGGGCTGCCCTCGAAGAGCACCCGGAAGCTCCAGGTAGTACAAAATTCAGTGGCCTGCATGGTTTTGTACAGACCTTGGTGTTCACATGTATCACCTCTCCTGTGGGAGCCAATTTGCTTTTGAATGCAATTCAAAGTGCTGATTCTCACCTTTAAAGCTCTTCATAATTTAGAACATGTTATCTGAGTGACCGTCTCTTGCTGGTCACATCTACCCAATCCACCAGAGCTGTGAGGCAAGGAATGTTGCAGGTCCCATCACCCAAGGAGATACCCCTGGTGGGCCCTTCTCCATGGTGCCTGTCTCTCTTTGGAACATTATTCCCCTAGAGATTACAATGGCTGCCACTCTCTTCCGGAAGGCACTGAACACCTGGTTTTGCTGCAGGCCTGAAGAATACAGAGTGGGATGGAGCCCATTAAGTGGCTCTTGTGATGTGATGTCGCCGGGATGAGTTTTTTTTCATATTATTTCATTAATTTATTATATGATTATTCCCTTTTATTAGTTTTATTATTTTATATATGAGGTTTTTATATTCCTGTAAGCCACCTTGAGTCGCCATGTGTGAATAGGCGGTAATATAAATTCCCATAAATAAATAAATAAATAAATAAATAAATAAATAAATAAGCAAACAAACAAACAAACAAACAAACAAAAAATGCCAATTTCCACTGTACACTCTGCTAGGTTTTGTGCAGTAACTCCCAACTTAAAGATAAATACTAGGATTTCTAATTAAAACTTGGCACCATGACTTCATGGCCCTATATCCATAATCCAACATGCAAGACCTGATGTTGACTGTGTGACACATGTTTCAGAAATCTGAGACATTCTCAAATCAGAAAAGCTTTGCAGCTATGTGAACATCTCTGCATCCCTCCTCCTTTTATTCAGCAAACAAAAGTGAAAAACAAGCAGGTTAGCTCAGAATGAGCTACAAACATTTAGACTTGTCTTAATTTGAAGGAGGAATCAAAACACGTTGCTAAACTCCTCAAAATAAAAATGGCCTTACCACCACAAACCTTGGCTGGTTTCTAATGAAATCACCTTGTGGCAAATAGGAGCAATTATGAATCACTGAGAAGGTCAGGTATTATCTCATTAAGATATTTCTTTGGGGTTTTCTCAGTGTGATTCTTCTTCGAAGCAAAACAGAGAGCAGGAAGCCCATTTTGCTCATAGCATGTGATCTAAATAAACACACAATCCTAAGTCAGAACCAAATTATAATTATGTCCATGTTCCAGAGGCATGTCTCATAATAACACTTGAAAAGACAGAAAGATGTATTGGCACTGCAGGTTATGCTACCCAAATGCTTCCTTTCTGCAGGAAGTAACTATATCAACACGGCTCCCTAAGGAGCACTCTGTCCATTGACAATGTCTACTAATAAACGAGCATGCAAGGGCTTCAATAAGCAGAGCTTCTGCAGTGCAGAAAAGCCTCCTGGTTTATTACTACAGAGAAAGTCACATCAAATTGAACATATTTCACAAATGCTGGCTAAAATTGCATGGTTTTAAAAGAGAGAGAAGCAGCTTTTTATCTCAGCATCTCAAGCTGTCACTGAGCTATGAACAGTTAAACTTGAGAGTCTTCAGAGACATGTTCATGTTTGGCACAGTAAAATCCATTATTTATTTATTACTGATAATAAGATTGGATAATGTAGGATATTTCAGCTATTGGACCCGCAACTCTCATTAATCTTAGCAGACCATTAACAAGGGAAGGTTGAATTGAAAGAAGCTCCCGATTGCTGGTTTTGCCAAAGAATCTGGAGCAGAGTTGGGAATTTTCAGAAATTTCCTCTGGGGCTTCTAAAATTTTGTGAATACACCTTATTGTTGAAATATACCAGCTGTGACAGAGATATATGTGACTTTTGAGAAAAATGGAGAAACAAAGTAAATGACTTTTATCTGGCTTAACTTCTGGTTTCCATCAAATAAATTGTGGAAGTGGTATGAGTGGATATAAATAGAAGACTTTTCAATGGAAACTCTCTACCTTCTCCACCAGCAGCAAGTGATCTGGAATTTCCTTCCTCCTTTAAGCAACTGTGACAATGATCATCTATTGTTATTATTTAGCTAAATTAGGAAACAATTCCAGCCAACCAATACTTTGATTTTCCAATCACGTCCAAAAGGCTGCTTTGTTCCACGGCATTTCAAGAAAAGGATGATAAAAATTAGTACCAGGGAAATTGTTTTTGCCCCATTTTCATTTTGTTTCCTCCACAATGCTCTGGAAAACACAGCCTCTGGATTTTTCTAAGGTGGGGGGGAATAAATTTCAGCAGTAATCATAAGTATCAACTTCTCTTTCTTTTCCCTGGAAAATGTGCTCAAGGAGAAAGAAAAAAGTGTTATATGGGTTAAACCTAAAACATTTTCATGGTTATTTCAGAAATGGGTAAGTCTGCAAGTTGGGTCTCAAACAGCTTCCATTTCCAAACTAAAATCTGTGATTTCTTTTTAAGTGTCAACACAAAAATTATTGTGCTTTATAAAGATTCTCTTTATTCACATATATTTTCTCTGTTATATTAGTTTTTCAATGCACTGTTCTGTGAAAGAAAATAGTTATTTTGATAATGCTCTTGATATGTACATTTGTGTGTATTTTTCCAACATATTTCCAAATGGAAAACTGCCCCACAATTTTCACAAAGTGTAACTATTTATATGAAATTGTAAAACCTTTATCCTTCCCCCCTTCCTATATATTTCTTGCAATTGCATAGCCACTTATTTGGGACACTCATGCTGAATTCAGCAGGACTTTCTGCTGTGTAAACTTATTGAAAAAGAAAGTAACATTGGTATAACTCAAATTGGCTATGTAACAAATAATGACAGATGATCCATCTTATATCCCTCAGGCAAAATCAATAGGAAGCATTAATGGGTGAATCTGCAACTGTTCAACCTGCAATCTGAAGGGTTTATTGCTTCCACAATTTACAACAAGTAAAATATCAGGGTTAGGAAAACGAATTATGGAAAAATAACAAATGGCACTTAAGTACTAAAAAATCCTTTATCATTTGGATGGTCCAAGAAATGTAAGTTAACAAAGGAAGTCAATTCCAGATACATGGAGTAGTGTGGCAGCAATTTTCAGAAAGATGAAATAAGAGCATAAAAGACATAAAACTACCCAAACCTATTGAGCATACAAAATACAGGTTTTGAAATTATTTCCACCTCATTTACAAGCTGTAGACATAAAAGGTATCTGCTTTTTCTTCTGTGTAATTAAGTAACATAGAGAGAGACAGCTTCGACCACACATAGTTGTTGGCTATGAGATGGGTAGCCAATAACTTTCATAGATAGATAGATAGATAGATAGATAGATAGATAGATAGATAGATAGATAGATAGATAGATAGATAGA
>BLBF01000017.1:4336758-4365838 GCA_015471245.1 Laticauda colubrina | reverse complement strand
AGACAGACAGACAGACAGACAGACAGACAGACAGACAGACAGACAGACAGACAGATGTAGAGACATTGGAATAAAAAGTGGAAACCTTGGATTTTAGTCTTGACTTAGGCACAAAACCAGCAGGATGACCTAGGAAGAAGACCAGGGAAAGATGATACCAAGAAAATTGTGTGAAATTGCTCAAGCAGTCACCAAGAATGAAAACTGGCTTCAAGACATCCAAACATAGGCAACAAAATAAGATGGTATATTTGCCTTCTGTATTTGCTGTCCATCATATCTCCTCAGAATGCTTTTTTTCATAGTCCTAAGCCTGATCCAGCCCACTCTAAACTTGCTTTTGATGGATCTTTCACCCAACAAAGTCTTCATCCAGTCACTTTTCAGACATAGACACTTGCTGTCTATGAGAAAGACAGAGACCTTAGGTTAGCATTTTGTTGTTATTTTTTGTTGGTTTTTTTGTTATAATGTAGGTTTCTTATAGCCATTCTGCTCCAGAAAATCCTCTGGGTGACTTTTAAGCTTTGTAAGGTTAGAGAGAATAAAAAAGGAATTATAAAACTCACTTCCACATCAGCCAAGATAATAACTGTATGCCCAGTTGTCAGATATAATGTGAATGTCATGGTTATAGGCAACTTGTGCTTGCTGAAATCTTATCTAGATCTCCACCCCTATAGAGATTAGAAAGTGTGCTGATGTGAGAAAATATAACAGGTTAAAGGATGCATTACTTTTTTCTCTGCCAATGATAATTCCTGCAAAGATGCTGAAAGTGGCACTTATTTACCAAGCTGACACATTTCCTGAAAAATAACATTCAAATGATTTATCCAATATTGCATTCTTGTCATATAGCAATCTGCTTCGGGGATTACACATGTATATGGCTCTGGCTGCTTATAGGTTAATAAAAATACTGGACAGCAAAGCTCCAGGAAGCTCTTGGTTTAAAAATGAAAATGTCCATCCTTCTTTTCTTGCTTCAGGCATTTAGTGTGCAAAGTTATCATTGTTTATTCTAACAAATAAATAATCCCATGATAATTTCATAAAGAGTAAAACCTATTATAAATACATAGTTGTACATCTAATTCTGTAAGGTGATTTTAGTGTGCTTTTAACATTTATTTTGTTGATATTTTTAACTCAAATTAACACTTAACTTTAATTGCAGCATGATTTTAACTATACTACTGTGAGTCCTTGGAGGTTTATGGTGATAGAAATGAATGAATGAATGAATTAATGAAATAGCTGGTCCAATACAAAATAAAGGGACACTTGGTCCCGACTTTCTAATTCTGTTTTCTGTAAGGCTTTTCATGAAGATATATAGATCTCAGCTGCCTCACTGATAAGAGAGATACAGATTCGTAGATACATCTTGCTTTGCAGATTATGATTCCTAACTGAGATCCTGAGTGGAAATAAATAAATATTTCCTTATATTTTAGATCATTTTCATTTGAGTCAATTTAAAGAAGATGAAGATTTTGCATACTTGTTGCAGGAATCATTATTTTAAAAACTAGAGAAAACCACAGTCACGGAAGAGGAAAGATAAGGAGCAAATGAATTGCCATAATTTATCATCAGATTGTAAGCTTTTTTCTGCCTCTGAATAGGTGATTGTAATATAAAAGGTATCATAACTAGTATATTTTAACAAAGCATATTTAAGTGGAACTGTTTAGAAACTGTTGGAACTCTCATTAGAAGGATAAATTCAAACAGTCATTTCTCCCAGATCAGTTGGACTGCAGTAGTCACAATGATTGAAAATTCTGGAAAAATCTAGATTATTACTATGCAGGTAATGGTAAAGAAGATGGGGATGACGGAAAAAATGATCTCAGAAGAACTGGACCATGATTAACTGTATGTATGTATGTGTGTGTGTGTATATGTATGTATGTATGTATTGAATTTATATTGCTACCTATTCGCCCATCGCAAATTCTTAATTTATTCATTTAGCTAAGAACATCAATATAATAATCCACTAATCCTATTGATGAGAAAAATTTGTTATATTCAGTTTTACAGTGAAGATTCACGTTGTTGGTCCATTATTCCATTTTTCCACTATAGCTGTAAACTGGACCTAAATTATTGAAGTAGTGCCAGATTTAACATTGGCCAAGGTTTTCAGCCCTGCTAAGCAAAGTTTTCTTTTATTAGGACATGCTTAGAAATGTATCCGAAACCTTCTGCTTATCAAGATGACATGGTGCTGTCTAAGACCCTCCAAAGTAATAAGAAATCATACAAACGTGATGAACATTCCACTGTAAATTTCTCCTGGGTTAGCCAGTGCAGTTGAACTATGACCCATTTCATTTCCACTTCACTGAATCACTTTTCCTAAAATTTCCACAATTTGGTTTTGCAACTGTTGGATATTCTGGATACAAATAAAGAGCCAATTAGATCTGCACCTCTTTTTTTAAAAAAAAATCCTTTTATTTGGCTTCCCTTTTCCATTCATCTCCCTGATTTAAATTTCTTCCTGTTTTTTATTCACTTCCTTCTCTCAGTTATTTTCTATCCTTGAAGCTCCTAGGCTTTCTGGCTGCTTTGTCTTGCCCAAGAAGAAATGGTCTTCCTTAGAACTTGCACAACCCAATAAGAATGGAATGGAATGGAAGACTGCACTGTGATGCGCTATATCTTCCAAATTATGCCATGTACTTTGAAATCACTTTGATTTCAAGACTCTGATGCCAATCTAATACAAACCCACTCAGTTTATAAGAACTGAAGGAGCCATGGGTGACAGGAAAGTAGACAAACATTTAGTTGCTCTTAATTACTATTTATAATTCTGCTGCCAGCAGTATCTTCTCACATTATAAATGACTTCAGGAACAATGTTAAGCAGGGTTGTGCATAACACTTGTTGGTCAATTACTTCATAAATTATGTATGGTAACTAAATTATAAAATCTTTAGTTTTTCATTCCGTGTAAGCTTCCAGTTTTAATATAAACCAAATCCATTCACAATGGCTTCACTTATTTATACAGAGCAGCAATATGTGGAGACATTCTTCTTCAGTTAGGGTTCATTTTGGCATACATATATAAATACCTACTATATTTCTCCAGGTACAAGAGATTTCAATGCACATATGGATAAATTGATGGGGACTTTAATTCCAGTGCTGGAGTTGTCTGTGAGGCAAATGTCTTTGTTCCACTAGGGGAAAAAATCTGCATATTAATTAAAAGAGTAACAATACCAAATGAATACTGCAAAGTTAATGTTATCCTGGGGCTTAACTGTCAGAAAGTTTGGAAATTAACTTGGATAAAATCAAATTATTTGTGGTTTATTAGAATATGCTCTTAAACTTCCTAACTGGAATGCATAATGCTTCCTGCTTCTGGTACAGGTACAATTAGAAGCCATATGCATACTAAAATAGACCAACATCATGTATACTGTGAATCTGCCATATTCAGTTGTCATTAGATTATTGTTAATATAGGAGACTATATAGTATTGGACTTGCTGTAAATCTTGGAGAACTTCATACATTTCACCCTACTGTCTGTAAATCAACCTGGTGGCCAAAATAAAGAGGAAAATACTAAAACTGGACAAAGGTTATTGGGGTGGGGGCAGGGGTGGGATTCTACCAGTTCAAACCCATTCACCAGAACCGGTTGTTAACATTCTAAGCAGTTTGGAGAACCAGTTGTTAGAAGAAATTACTGGCCCAATCCCATAAGAAGGAGGAAGGAAACATTCTGGTGTTGCTTACAGAAACTGTCTCTCCATTAACCCTTATTACATTGTTGGCAGGACTAGACATCCTGTCTCAGGAACTTCTTTGGAGTTTTTCCCCGCTCCTTTTCTGGTACTTTGCTTGTGGGGAATGACCATTCAAAGTTACAATGGCACTGAAAAAAGTGTCTTATTACCATTTTTCATATTTATGACTGTTGCAGCATCCCCATAGTCATGAGAGGGCAGGCAAGGAGATGCGTGTCTCGATGTGAGTGATATTGAATTGGCCACACCCATCAACTAAGCCATGCCTACAGAATCGGTTGTTAAAAAATTTGAATCCCACCCCTGGGTGGAGGGGGGGGGGAGAAAGCACTGCTATTTCATTCTTTTTTTTCCAGTGTAGGATACAAGTTTTCTTAGTCTATGGTAGTAAACAATTGAGAGTCTGGTAATATCATTTGAGCTTAATCAATTTTATCAAAAGGCCTGCAACTCAGAAGGGTGGTGATGGAGTGGGGAAAACAGGATGATTGGAGATTACTTGTGAGGCAGATTGAAAATATTTTATCAAGCAAATATATGATGTGTCAACCCATTATATTTGTTGAAATCTGAAATTTTTTCATGTATGTGAGTTCAACAGTCAGTTGCTCAATCAGCTTAGTAAAGTTCTTTTGTTGAGAGCTGTAATGTGGTGCTCAGAAAGTTAAAATGCTGTAAAGCACCATGAAATGGTATATAAGTTGAAATGCTATTGCTAAAACAGTATAACTTTTTCTTTCCACTATCCAAATACAGACAACCTTTATGCTGATCTAGTCTATGCCCTATCTCTGATATAATACCAAGTTTTCCTGAACATAAGACCCTATCTTATATTTTTGGGCTCCAAAATAAGCACTAGGGCTTATTTTAGGGAGTTGTCTTAAATTTTTTGCCTACTTCTTCTGCTTGCTTGTAGCCGCAATGGGGCAGGAGGCCATGTGACATGCCAGTGCAACTACCATGAGGCAGGTGGGTGGAGCTGTTCCATGTGCCCCACACCAAGTTATCTCAGGGCCCCCACAGCCAGGCCATCCATGCCTAAACAACTGCCTTGTAGCGGCTCCTGTTGGTGTTGCTACTGTGAGGCAATTGTCAGGGCATGGATGGCCTGACTGTGAGGGGACCAAGGTAAACTTGTGATGGGTATGTGCGGCAACACAAGCCCCTCCACATGCCTCTTGTCAACTCATGTCAGTGGCACCATGAGCCACCAGATGAAATGGATGGATTGACAGTGGCACTGGCTCTTAATTAGGACTCATTTTGGGGAGTATAGCTTATGTACATATAGGCACACATGTAAAATAATGCTAAAGTTTATTTTTTGGATAGATTTTATTTTCAGGAAAGCACAGTACAATAAAGTTACAAAAAGATTCTGAACATAGATTACTGATCTTGAGGCTTCCAGCTGGGCACTGCATTGATGTGGAGCTGAGGAGTGGAAAAGGTGACTCTGCAGATGATTATGCAAGGAATTCAAAATATACAAACAAGAACAGAGAATATTGAAAAGAGAACAGAGAACATTGAACAAAGAACAGGAAAAACTGATGAAAAGGTGGAGAACATTCAACAAATGATGATGAAGTATGATGAGAGATTCGAAAAAAATTGAAGAAGATAAACAAATAAGAAGATTGGAGATACTGATAACAGATTAACTGTGGTTGAACAAGACAAAAGTGGGATGCTAAGATGGGAGATGGATAAATCAGAATTTTATCTCAGATTCCAAAACGTAGAGGGAGAAAAGGGAGAAAATCTAGTTGAGATAATGATAGAAATTTTGGCTGAAGCTTTGGAAATAACTAAAGAGAAGATGATGGATGGAATAGAAAAGGTTTATCGAGTCTTCACAAGCTATGCAATGAGAAATAGCTTACCAAGAGAAGTTCACATCAGATTTACAAAGAAAGCCAATAAAATGCAAATATTGCAAGTGGCAAGAGAGAAAACATTGAAATATAAAGACAAGGAGATTTTGGTCCTGAAACAAGTACCCAGAAGAATGAGAGAGAGATGAGAAGAGAATACTGATTTCTGACCAAAATTCCACTGAAAAAAGAGATGAATTATAGATGGTGATTCCAGAAAGCTTAATGTTCACATGGCAAGAACAGAGACATAGAATTGACTCAATTGAGAAAGCTGAATCATTCTACACAAAATTTTTTGGAGGGAAAGAGGAAGAGGCAGAAAAAGAAATCTCAGTAACTGAATTCCAAGAGGACTGCCAAATGGCGACTGAAAAAGAAGAAGGTGCAGTAAGTGGAAAGGTGCAGGCCAAAGAACAACATGAACCAAGATCTACAAGAGCTGCTAAACCAATCTACAAAATATAACCATGGAAGAGAAAAAACTGATTTAATATAAATAAAAATATAAAACCAATTAATATAAATGGACTTAACTCAGCTGTTAAATGAAGGAAAACATACCATAAATTAGAGAAATTAAAATTTGATATAATCTGCTTTCAAGAAGTACATATTAAAAAGCAACATGAATAACTGTTGATACAGCCAAAATTAGGGAAAATATTTACTTCTTTGACACAATGCAAGAAAAGAGGAGTGATTTTACACATTAAAGATATTATCCCAGCGAAACTGATCTATGCTGATGACAATGGAAGAATACTAATGGTGGAAATAATGGGAAATAATATGAAAACACTATTGATTGCAATCTATGCCCCAAATGGTAATCAAAAAGAATTATATAAAAAATTACATATGCTAATAATTGAACTGGACTATGCTAATATAGTTTTGATGGGAGATTTCAATGGAATTGTAGATAATAAACTGGATTATATAGCACAAAAAACAACAAAGCAAAACAGAAAGACTCTCCCAAAATCTTTTTTTTTTTAAAATAATAAACATGGAGAGAAAGAAATGCTAAAACTTAACAATACACCTTCTACTTAGATAGACATTTATTATGGTCCAGAATAGATATGATATGAATTGTTTTAACATATGAGATATGATATGATATGAATTCATAAAATATGGTATGAATTCTAACAACAGAATTGTTAGCTAATATTCAAGAAATAAATATTGAAACAAGATTTTGGTAGATCATAATCCAATAACATTTAAATGGAAAGAACAAAGAAGAAGATTTAGATGGATGTTAAATAATACTATATTAAAGGAAAAAGACTTCACACAGTGGATGGAGAAATAAGTGGCTTTCTTCTTTTGAGAAAACAAAAAAGATACATCAATTCTGAATGCATGAGAAACAATGAAGGCATATGCCAGAGGCTTGATAATAGACTATACAAGGAAAAGAAATACCATGAAAAGATTAGCTTCTAAGGCATTAGAGGAAGAGTATAAAAGAGTTGTAAAAGAGCTACAAAAAATGCCACAGAAAAAGGACATTAAGTTAAAAATGGATATAATTGAACATAAAATGGGTTTAATAGAAAAATAAGAATTGGCATAGAAAATCACAGGTGCTAAACAGAACTACTTTGAAGATGCAAATAAACCAGGTAGATGGTTAGCGTATAAATTGAGAAAGGAGAAAGAATCTAGGAAAATATTGCAATTAATAGATTACCAAGGCCAAGTTTGCCGTGGTAGTAAAGAGAAGAAGGAAATCATATGAGACTATTTTGGGAAACTATACAAACAAGAGAATATTGATGAGGAAAGAGTTAAACAGTATTTACAGAATGCTAATTTACCCCAGATACCTACAGAGATTGAAACAATGTTAGAAAGCAATATAACGATGATGGAGTTAACTCAAGCACTCAAGAAGCAAAATAATGGAAAGGCACCAGGCCCAGATGGACTTGCGGCAGAATTTTATAAAACACAACAAGAATTGTTGAATCTTCGATTGCTAGAAGTTATGAATGAAGTTATGTTAAAGAAGAAGATACCTAAATCATGGTCAGAAGCTTATATTACACTTGTCCCAAAAGAGGAGGCTGATCCATTACAAATCAAGAACTATAGACCTATTTCCTAAAGCCCCTGTCACACTGCACCAACAGATGGAAAGAGGATGTAAAATGGACAAAAAAGCCTACCATCCGTTGGTTAACACGATGTATCCATTCTGTACTCACTGCCACCGTTTTGCTTCCTCTCTATCCGTCCAGCATCCGTCTATGGACGTTTCATCGCTCAGAAAGTTTTGAACTGCTCAAAACATTTGAGCGGAAAATGTATCCAATGCATCCATTCTGCATCCACCAGACATCCGTTAGGCATACGTTCTACATCCGTTATGCATCCGCTATATCCGCTAGGAATCTGCTGCGCATCCGCGCAACTCGCATCCGCTCGGACACAGAGAGGAAGCGGAACGGACGCAAAACGGATGCAGAACGGATGCCTAGCAGATGCAGCACGGAAACAAAGCATTTAAAACGGAAAAAACGTTCACAGAGGGGACCTATCTCGGATATTAAGGATGTCTAGAGGATGCCTAGAGGATGCAAAGGGACACCTAGGGGGAAATCTATACAGCCTATAAAGAGGGGGAGCAACTCATCTGGATATCACTTTCAGACCAGCAGCCCAGCTGTGCAGACCTCTGCAGCCTTCATATGACTCTTGCTCTTCCACAGCATCCAGTCATGTCCACCGTGGATCGTAACACAGACCTTTTGGCAGCCACCATCGTTCTGTAACAGTGTGAAGCCATCTACAGGCTCTGTGAACTCTACTACGGGAAGAAAAGGAGGCACCCAAAAAAAGTCTGGGTCCAAAGATGGTTCGCCAGAAGAGCAGAGGACAGACTGTACAACAAGCTGATGGTGGAGCTCAGGAACGAAGACACTCGTGCATTCCAGAACTTCATGAGGATGCCTCCAGCCATGTTTGATGAACTTGTGCAGCGCCTGACACCCAGGTTGACCAAGCAGAGCACCAACTTCCGGCCCAGCCTGGAACCTGGGCTCAAGGTGGCACTCACTCTGTGCCACCTGGCCTCCGGGACCACCTACAGGAGCATGCAGTACGGCTGGAGGGTGCCACACAACACCATCCGCATTGTGGTCAGACAAGTGGTGCAGGCCATCATCGAAGAATACATGGAGGAGCTCCTCCAGTGCCCCTCCACTGGAGAAGGCTGGAAGAAAGTTGCAGAGCAGTGGTATCAGAGGTGGAACTTCCCAAACACCGTTGGAGCCATAGATGGCAAGCACGTGGCCTACAAAGCTCCAGCCAACTCGGGGTCCACTTATTTCAACTCCAAGGGCTTCTTCAGCATTGTCCTCTTCGCCATGGTCGATGCTGACTACAAGTTCATGTACATCGATGTTTCAGGCAACGGCTCATCTTCAGATGCCCAGGTATATAACGACAGTCACCTCAAGGAGGAGCTGGAATGCAACCTCATCATGGGCTTCCCAGATCCAGACCCCCTGCCCAACGACACAGATGATGTGCCCTACTTCATCATGGAGGATGAAGCCTTCTCCCTCACAAGCTACCTCATGAAGCCCTACACTTCCAGATGCCTCACCCGTGAAGAGAGGATCTTCAACTACAGGCTGTCCAGGGCAAGGCGGGTGGTGGAGAACGCATTTGGCATCCTGGCCAACAGGTTCCAGGTACTTCTCACCACCATGCAGCATTGCCCAGAGACTGTGAGGAGGATCGTGGAAGCTTGCTGCATCCTGCACAATCTCATGCACACCCGCTACCCAGTCTTGCAGAACAGGTTTGTGGACCTCCAACAAGGCAATGGGGACATAGAGCCTGGGGAATGGAGGCAAGGGCAAAACCCGATAGACACTGAGGATGTGCAAGGCCCCAACAGAGCCTCACGTGAAGGGAAGAAGCAGCGCAACATCCTGAAACACTGGTGCAACTCCCCAGCTGAAGCAGTGGAGTGGCAAGACAGGATGATAGATGATTAATGGATGCTTCCTTCAGCCTGTCTCATCACACGGATGAGATTGGGCCATGTATGTTGAATGACCCTACAATGATCAGGGCATTTAATAAAGAGTTGTGTTTGTGTTGACATGTGTGGATGATTATTACATTATTATTGATAATAAAGGGCCATAGGTGTGGCACCTGGGAGGGTGGACCATACAGTCCCACTATGCTTCCACTGGAGGTTTATCTATCCCACAGCTATTACCCATCCCAAAGGTATCCCTGCTGATTCCACAGGTATCCCTGCCCACCCCACTGCTATCTTAACCCATCCCACAAGCATGCAAAGGCTTAAACCATTTCTAAAAGTTTCCACCAAGACTTTATTAAAAAAAAGAAATGAAGCAAGTGTGTGAATCAAAGATAGACTTTATTGAACAACAATCTGTAAAAGAAAAATGACCCAAGTCAAGTGTCCAAATAAAGTCCACAGGTAGTCAGTCAGCCAGTCTCTGGCACTCCTCTTGGTCACTCGGAGGTGTGCCCAGTCTCAGGGGTGAAGGGTCCAGGTGCTGTGGAGGTGGGTGCTGCTGGAGTGCTGGTCTGAAGCACCACTGGGGTGCCTTGCCCCGAGAGGACAACAGGTGACGGTGTGTTGAGAAAGCTCTCGGACAGCTGGCTCAGACCCGTGATGTTGAGAGCTCCTTCCTCCATGCCATGGGGTGTCAGCCCCAGTTCCGATGACAGATGTACTGAGGCCGGACTTGGCTGTGGGGTGGAGGAAGGAGCAGTGTAGTGGGGCTGTCTGGTCTGCAGCTGGGTGAGGACTGGCATTGGTGGCGTTGGTGACATCAGTGTCGTGGGTGGCATCGGTGGCATCAGTGGAACCAGTGGCAACGGTGTCGCCCGATGACTCTGTGCCTGGACTGGGAAGGGCTGCTGCCTGTGCTTCTGGACCTCCTGGTAGCTGTAGCCCTGGTAGGTGAGGGCCTGTGGGCAGCCTTGGAATGGGAGGGACATCACCTGGGGTGGAGGAGCAGACCTGGACTGGGTGGAAGCAGGTTCCCCTGGATCTGGAGGGTTGTGAAGCAGCTCGGTGATCCGGTCTTTCACCACCTAGTACTGGGGTTCTGCCATGTCCCTGAGGGTCTGGTTGACATAGGTGAGGAAGGGCTTGCGGTTGGAGGATGAGGAGTCAGTGTGGACCGGCTGAGAGAGGAGATCTATGCTGGTCCAGATGGTGTCCCTGATCTCCAGCAGGACAGTGTGGCTCTGCACCTCCGGCTGTCTGGCTCTCTGCCTTTCTGTGGAGGTGGAGCTAGGGGTGGATGCGGGTATGGCTGTAGTGGACACGCTGTCTCCTTTCTCCCACTGCACCAGGGAGGCCTCCACGCGCTCCACCACGGTTACAACACCTGTCCGCAGGTTCTCCGCCGTGGCACACTCCACAGAAACCTGCCTGGAGACAGGGACTGACTCTCGGCCGGAAGAGGACTGGGTCTCTGCAGGCTGCCAGAGAGAGAGGGTAGACAGAGGGGCTGCTCCTCAGTGGCAGATATCACCCTCCAGGAAGCTGCACCTGGCCATGATGTAGGTCTCTCTGTCCGTCAGCTTAACCGTGGCCTGGCCAAATTTCTTCAGGTGCAGCTTCCCGTACCAAGTGTGTATGTGCTTCCACCAGCCGAGGAGCACCTCCGAAGTGTAGCCCATACTCTCCACGTTCTCTCTCCAAGCAGCATGCTTCCACTTGGTGTCCCTGTACATCCGGTGTCCCTTCTACCACAGATAGTCGTTCTCTCTCAGCCACTCCAGCACCTCATCCTCATGCGTCTCCGCAATGGAGTATTGCCTCCTCTCCCGTTGTCGCATACGCCTCTTCCTCCCTTTGGCTGGACCAGATGGGGCCTCATCAGAGGGGCACCCAGGTAGTAGGGGCTGCTCCTCCACACCACCAGCAGCAGCAGCACCAGCAGGATCATCATCATCATCATCATAATCATCACCAGCAGGATCATAATAATAATAATCATCAGCAGCAGCAGCACCAGCAGGACTAGGATCAGCAGCAGCAATGTAAGCACCAGCAGTGCCAGCAAGACCAGTAGCACGAGCAGGAACAGGAGCACGAACAAGACAAGCAGGACGAGCAGGATGAGCAAGACCAGGAGCACGAGCATGACGAGCAAGTCCAGGAGCATGAGCAGGACGAGCAGGACCAGCAGGACCAGGATCAGCTTCAGCAGAGTAAGCACCAGCAGAATTCTATCAGTAATGAAATCTGCTTCTATGGATACACTATGTCAAAAATAAGTTAAGCCCATGTCACACTGAACCAACGGATGCAAAGAGGATGTAAAATGGACAAAAAAACCTTGCCATCCGTTCAAAAACTCGATGTACTCACTGCCTCCGTTTGGCTTCCTCTCTATCCATCCAGCATCCGTTTATGGACATTTCATCTGCTCCAAAAGTTTTGGGCTGCCCAAAAGTTTTGGGCTGCCCAAATCTTTTGCACAGAAAATGTATCCAGTTCGTCCGTTTTGCATCCGCTACGCATCCGTTACGCATCCGTTACGCATCTGTTACACATCCACTATATCCACTAGGTGTCCGCTATGCATCCGTGGAACTCCATCCGTCCGGACACAGGGAGGAAGCAGAAACGGACACAGAACGGATACAGAACGGATGCAGAATGGATGCAGCATGGAAACAAAGCATTTAAAATGGAAAAAAACGTTCACAGAGGGGACCTATCTCGGATATTGAGGATGTCTAGAGGATGCCTAGTGGAAAACCTATACTGCCTATAAAAAGGGGGAGCAACTTGCCTGCATCTCACTTTCAGAAGAGGAGCCCAGCGGTGCAGACCTGTGCAGCCTTCATCTGGCTCTTCCTCTTCCACAGCATCCAGTCATGTCCACCATGGATTGTAACAAAGTCCTTTCGGCAGCCACCATCATTCTGCAACAGTGCGAAGCAATTGCAGGCTCTGTGAACTCTACTGCGAGAAGAAAAGGAGCCACCCAAAAAGAGTCTGGATCCGAACATGGTTTGCCAGAAGAGCAGAGGACAGATTGTACAACAAGCTGATGGTTGAGCTCAGGAACGAAGACACTCGGGCGTTCCAGAATTTCATGAGGATGCCTCCAGCCATGTTTGACGAAGTTGTGCAGCAGCTGACACCCAGGTAGACCAAGGCAAACACCAGCTTCCGGCCCAGCCTGGAACCTTGGCTCAAGGTGGCACTCACTCTGCACCACCTGGCCTCAGGGCCTCATGCAGTATGGCTGGAGGGTGCCATCCAACACCATCAGCATTGTGGTCAGAGAAGTGGTGCAGGCCATCATCGAAGAATACAAGGAGGAGCTCCTCCAGTACCCCTCCACTGAAGAAGGCTCGAAGAATGTTGCAGAGCAGTGGTATCAGAAGTGGAACTTACCACACACCGTTGGAGCCATAGATGGCAAGCAGGTGGCCTGCAAATCTCCAGCCAACTCGGGGTCCACTTATTTCAACTCCAAGGGCTTCTTCAGCATCATCCTCTTCGCCATGGTCGATGCTGACTACAAGTTCATGTACATCGATGCTTCAGGCTATGGCTCATCTTCAGATGGCCAGGTATACAACGCCAGTCAACTCAAGGAGGAGCTGGAAGGCAACCTCATCGTGGGCTTCCCAGATCCAGAACCCCTGCCCAACAACATGCAAGATGTGCCCTACTTCATCGTGGGGGATGACGCCTTCTCCCTCACAACCTACTTCATGAAGCCCTACACTTCCAGACTCCTCACCTGTGAAGAGAGGATCTTCAACTACCGGCTGTCCAGGGCAAGGCGGGTGGTGGAGAATGCCTTTGGCATCCTGGCCAACAGGTTCCAGGTACTTCTCACCACCATGCAGCATCGCCCAGAGACTGTGAGGAGGATCGTGGAAGCTTGCTGCATCCTGCACAATCTCATGTGCACCCACTACCCAGTCTTGCAGAACAGGCTCGTGGACCTCCAGCAAGGCAATGGGGGCATGGAGCCTGGGGAATGGAGGCAAGGGCAAAAACTGATCGACACTGAGCATGTGCAAGGACCCAACAGAGCCTCATATGAAGCGAAGAAGCAGCGCAACCTCCTGAGACAATGGTGCAACTCCCCAGCTGGAGCGGTGGAGTGGCAAGACAGGATGGTAGATGCTTAATGGATGCTTCCTTCAGGCTGTCTCATCACACGGATGAGATTGGGCCATGTATGTTGAGTGGCCCTACATGATCAGGGCATTTAATAAAGAGTTATGTTTGTGTTGACATGTGTGGATGATTATTACATTATTATTGATAATAAAGGGCCAAAAGTTTGGCACCTGGGAGGGTGGACCATATAGTCCCACTATGCTTGCACTGGAGGTTTATCTATCCCACTGCTATCCTAACCCATCCCACAGCTATTAACCATCCCACAGGTATCCTAACCCATCCCAAAGCTATCCTTACCCATCCCACAAGCATGCAAAGGCTTAAGTCATTTCTAAAAGTTTCCAGCAAGACTTTATTAAAAAAAAGAAATGAAGCAAGTGTGTGAATCAAAAATAGACTTTATTAACAACAAGCTATAAGACAAAAGACTCCTCTTGGTCGCTCAGTCTCAGGGGTGAAGGGTCCAGGTGCTGTGGAGGTGGCTGGTGCTGGAGTGCTTGTCATCAGCTCCTCCAGAAGCAGAAGCAGCAGAAGCCCCAACCCCAGAAGAGCGAGCCCGTGCTGCAGAAGCCGCAGCAGAACCAGAGTGAGGCCAGGGGGCGGGATGGTAGCCCTGTCCCTCTTGCCACGGCTGGCAGCAGATGGCTGAGGCTTTCTGTGCTTCCACATGGTTGTGGGGTTGCTGGCTGGCAGGGAGGCTGGCAGAAACCAAGGCTTGCAGGAAGGCTGGCAGGGAGGCTGGCACCAAGGCAGGCACCAAGGCTGGCAGGAAGTCTGGCAGGCAGGCAGGCAGGCACCAAGGCTGGCAGGAAGCCTGGCACCAAGGCAGGCACCAAGGCTGGCAGGGATGCAGGTACCAAGGGTGGCAGGAAGGCTGGTAGCAAGGCTGGCAGCAAGGCTGGCAGGCAGACATGCAGGCAGGGCAGGCAGGGCAGGCAAGGCAGTCAATCCGTCCGGCAGCAGGTCTTTCCTCTGAATGGCAACCTGCTTCTGAGCTGCTTCCGTTATATCCGCGGGGCTGACGCAATGCATCCTCCCCGCATGCACAATTAACGCCAGGCATCCGTTAGGCTTCCGCTGTGCACCCGCTGCGCATCCGCTTCATCCGCTTGGCGTCCGCTTTGCATCCGCTGTATACGTTCCGCGTCCGCTTTGCTGAGGTCCCCCGGAAGCCTAGCGGATGTGCCATCCGCTCCCATCCGCTTCCATCCACTGGGCTTTCGTTCCGCATCCGCTTTGCATCCGCCCTGCGTCCTCCCCGTGTCCATGTTATCCGCTCCAGTTATGCAAATTTTTGCCCCTTTTGAGAGCGGATAACAATGGATGGAACATTTTGCTCATCTGCTGTGGCCTTTTTGCATCTGTTGGGCAGTGTGACATGGGCTTTAATGAAGGAAAGACATATGTGGAACAATTATTTGATAAGATAGAAAAAATATTGAAGGCTGAACTGCAAACAATAGGCCAAGGGAATGATTTGGAAAAGACACTTTACTGGATATACAAAAGAAAGTTTATAAAATTAAAAGGGAAATAGAAATGATAAACAAGAGAACGACCTTGAAAATGTCTTCTTATTGTTCTAAAAAATAGGCTTGTTGAAGCCCTGAAGAAATCTGTGTGATGGGAAAAGGAATCCTTATGGCAATACTTGATTAGATAGAATTAAAGGTTAATATTTAGACATGAAAGTATGAAATATAAAGCTGGTTTATTTGATCAAGGTTAAAATAAGACATTTGGTTTAGTCTCTCTCTCTCTCTCTCTCTCTCTCTCTCTCTCTCTCTCTCTCTCTCTCTCTCTCTCTCTCTCTCTCTCTCTCTCTCTCTCTCTCTCTCTCTTTCAGAAGCTCTGGTAATCATTTGTAGACTTTTTGCTGACACAATTTTTGAAAAGTTGATGTTTTATGGATTTGCTAAAAGATAAAGGATGAGATATAGGAAGAAGAGTTATCTTTTTCAATTCTATAAGACAGGTGTGTCAAACTCATGTTGTCATGGCAGCATTACATGATGTATCAGGACTTTTCCCCACTTTGCTAAACTGAGTGTGGGCATGGTCAGTGCATAGGGTGGGAGTTTGGCAGCCCTGTTATAAGGTGTATGAAGGGAAAAGTTGGAAATCACTTCTTTATATATTTATGGGTTTTTTTCTGTACTTTTTATTCTGTTATATTGTCTGCTCTTTCTTTGTTTAGTTTGTATTAGTTTTTACTAATACTAGTTTTACAATTGTAATTAAAATTCTTAATAAAATTTGTACTCAATATATTGATACAATGTGGAGCCATGCCCATATTCATGTCTGTGCCAGTGAGTTCAGGAGTAAGTTGTTGCCAGATAACATCAATCTATAAATGAGTCAGCAAACCATTGGATTTCTGATTCCTTCCAATAATTCTGTTTATGATCAATGATATCTTGCTGCTCTAAGCATCAGGTAAACTGAATCAGGCTGCAGCAGCACTGGAGGGAGGAATTGATAAATAGTGTGCTGTGCACATGTGCATCTGATTTAGGTCACAATTATCTAAGGGAACATCTCTTCCATTATGAATCTATCCAGATATTTATCTACAAGAAAATATGTGTTGAAAGTTGCTTGAATCTAGTTATTAGAATTACCAATTGCAAGAACAATCTTATTCCTCCTGGAGTGGTGTCTCAAAGAGATGGAGGAGTCATACAGATCAGTTGTCTTAATTTATCCTATAACAATGAAATGCTACATAGTACGAGAAAGTGTGGATTTAGTACTTATCTAGAATAGTACTAGAAAGGATTTAGAAACGGGGAAGGAAATTCTAAGCTTTAGGAAAAACTTCAAAATATTCCATGGAATTATGCTTATGGACACACTTTGTGTGCCTAGGATGGTTGAAAATTTAATGTAATAGAGCACACATTATTTTTTAAAGAACCAGGGTTTGTATCATTCATTATATACTGTATGATGAAAGAAGACTGGAATAAAGCTAAAAATAGATTAGATAGAATTCATCCACCTGGAAAGAAGAGAAAGCCATGCGATATCAGTTGTCTAGGTTCTAATTCTCTTTCAAACACTTTCTTCTCAGCCATTCAGTCATGTGTTAGATACACATGAACTTCTTGTCACTAATTTGTGTGCCAATCTATCAGTATGCTAGTTAATATATGATTTAAACCAGCATCATCCAGCACTATCTTTCCTCTTGCAGTGTCAAATGAAATCACATGTATCAGCAAATATTCTGACATCTGGTCAATTCTATGAACATAATAACCTAAAGTGGAAATCTTCTACTTTATATTTCTTTCTCTTGTTTTATATTCTGGCTTCTTTATTTCTCAGGGCAGAGTGGGGAGAGAGCATGTTAAATCAGTGATCATAGATATAAAATCTTAATCCCTTTCCTATTCAATTAATAAATGACATAAGGCTATATCATTCCACATAAGAAAATTTCAAAAAAAATATAGTGTTGCAGCAAATCTTGCTTCCAAATCAGGACACAAGACCACGAAAGGTTGGAGAACACAGGTTTATTTGTGCACAAGGTTCAGAGCATTAACATGACAAATTCTGAACCCTCCTTTCTTCCTAAGACAACATTTTTATACCCAGTATGACCTCAATGCAGACCTGGGTGTTACGTTATTATATTTTACCAAATATGGATAATATATTATAAGTTTTTGTATCTCTATAAAGGAAGTATAAAGAGGAAATAACAAGTATATTTTTTACTATTCAGTTATCTTACACCACCAGTAATTTTCCATGTTCACCCTTGTTTACAGTAAGGTGGTTAATTCAAGTTCCTTACTTCAGCAATCTTGTGGGTTACACAATGTTACGTTCAGCAGAGTAACTGGAAGCTGGTCTTTGCTAAATATGACTTGTTGACCTATCCTTAAATATAAAATGTGCTTTATATGAAATGTGCTTTATAAGCTCTTTTTCCACCGCTTCAATAGGAGTATCCTTTGTCAGTTTTATTCTTCTTAATATTCTTTGACAATACTAGGCAAACTATTCTTTTTAATTAACTGTATTAGTTCTGAGTAATATGTAAAATTATTTGAATTCTTAAAGCTATACTCTAATTGTTCAACCAATTTCATTTAAGATACTTACAATAATTGGATGTGCAACCATAAGGTTAGGAAACATGACTATATTAATGAAGGCTGCAAGGATTAGCATCTTCTTGGTGTCTATCAACCAATGTGGCTGCCTCCAATATAGGCAAGCTTTCTCCTTTCTGGTTTCTTCGATAACTACCAGATTTCAGTTTCCAGAATTATGATTTAATAAAAGTTGAAGGACTGAATCATAGTAGACTAATATGGGTGATGGGTGACAGTTTGAATATTAATTATTGCATTACATGTATCATTGAAAGTAAAGCAGATTATTTGATCTGATTGTCAAGAGAATTTATGAGAAATCATGTTTCTCGTACAGCCCATGGAACAGATAGCCAGATAAAATTAACGAGTATCAGTGATTAACAAGGTCTGATATCAATATCCCAAAAGGAATATCCCATTCATTGAAACCTGCCAAATGAGATTGTGTTGCAACAGAAGTTATTGTGTCTCTTTTACATCATCACCTATTTGCTTATTGGGCAAGGACTTTCATCTGCAGTGGGCTGAAAGTTGGAAAAGGTAACTGATGAGAGGGTGACTCAGCCAACATTGTTTTTCAACTGGAAAAGGAAGGGTTAAAGCTGCTGCACAGCAAAGAAAATAAAATTAGAAATCTATTAATTTTCAACCATATAACTATTTTAGACAACTTCAGGGTAGTGAAACAATGGCCTTCCATAACTATAATTCCCAGCAATCTTTGTCAGCTTGGGTAGTGATGAAGTATGCTGGGGGATGAGATTCAGCAATATTTAATGATGTATAGCAGGGGTGTCAAACTCAATTTCATTGAGGGCCACATCAGGGTGGTGTTTGACCTCGGGGGATGAGGATGGGCATAGTCAGCTCCACATTATTCATCAAGGCTCCATTTTCAGCTGTGATGGCCTCCTGCAACCCTCTGCCAGCAAAAACAGAATCCGGAAAGGCCGTGCATATGGTCCGCCCTGGCTCCATTTTCACTGGCAGATGCACAGTCATTTCATGTTTCCAGGGCCTGCAGGCCATATATAAATACTCCACAGGTGGATCTGGCCCCTGGGCCTTGAGTTTGACACCTCTATTGTACAGGTTCACCTCTTTAACTCTATAGGCAATCTTTCATAGCCAAATATGGTATTTACCAACACCTAGTATTATTCTCACCCACTCATTTTCATGTGGGGAAAAATACTGAGTCACCAATATTTTTTCCTGTAAAAATTGGAAATAACATATCTGAAAGTTCTCAAACCTTTTAAAGCATAGTCTGTTAAAAATTTCTGTTCAGTCCGGAAAGAAGCGTGGGAGACCGGGTTCCAAACAACTCTTTATTTCAAACCACTAGGTAAAGAAACATGGCCCAAGCCATGGCAGCCCTTTATATAGCAGCTAGCCTGCCGGCTTGTGGCCAGTGACAGTTATTTAACTCTTCCCGCCATTTGGCGGCTTCCTGGATTGGTTCCTAGCGAACCAATCCGTAAGTAGCCTTTTCGGCCAATCAGAATGAACTACTTGGAACCTACCAAGTTCCATACAGAACACCCCTCCCCCTTTAGTTCAGTCCAACGTGGGTGACGTAGTCGCACAGGAAGGTGGGGCTTTTCCTTGCTCTAGTTGACCTGCGCGGCTCAGTCTTGTTTTGGTCTTCAAGCGGTTCGGTCGGGATCGTTGCCTGTCTCGATCTTCTTCATGGAACCTCCTGGAAGGGTGATTCAGCCATGCCGCTCCCACCTGAGTCTCTCGGGCTGGTTGAGATGGCTCTGCCACTCCCTCCTGGTTTAGCCGGTTTGGTTGAGCTGGCCTGACCTTCCAGGAAGGCCTCGCTTCGTTCTGTTCCCAGGCTTCTTTCTTGGGGTTCATCTAACCATGAGTGCTCTTTTTGTTTGGTTAGATTGTCATTTTGCAGAGTTTGTAGTCTTGTTATGGGAGGTTCATCTCTCCCTTTTTTAATTATTAGTACTTTTCCCCCCCCTCCTTGGTTGTTTTTTCGTCGGAATTTATTATTTTCGGTTCTGTGGCAGTTTTTCTTTCGAGGTTGCAGGAACGAAGCTGGTCTATGTGCCGTTTCCATTCCCTCCCATTGTCTAGCATTAGTCAGTAGGACCAGGGGCCTGTGACTTGTGTGATGGTGGCTGGCAGCCATAAGGGGTCCCCAGTAAGGTTCTTGGCATAGACCAGGTCGCCAATTTCAAAGGTACAGTATTTGCTAGAGGAGTCGAGGGCTTGTCCCATGTATAGGTGGGGTGTAACCTGTCCAGGTAGGACCGTAGTTTCCTATGTAGGAAATAGTTTCCTACGTAAAATTAATAGTTTAGCCGGGCTTTTATTTGTAGTGCTACTATGGGTAATATGTTGCAATGTTAGTAAATGGTTGAGTTTGTCTTGCACGTCCCCCTTGTCCATTCTCTCTAAGCCTTCCTTAGTATATCTAATGATGCATTCAGCCCTGCCATTCGCAGCCAGATGGGCCAGCGCGGTTAATGCATGACAGACACCCTGGGCAGCCAGGTATTGTTCGAACTGCAAGGCGGTAAACTGAGGCCCGTTGTCTGAAACTAGTACATCTAGTAGCCCATGCATCACAAATAGTTTGTCAAGCTATTTCATGACAGCCTCAGTGGTTGTGGAAGCCATGAGGATGACTTCCAACCAGTTCGAGTATGCATCGACAACAATCAAAAAGGTGTTCCCCTTCATTGGCCCCGCAAAGTCAAAGTGCACCCTAGACCACGGGCCCTGGGGAGTTTCCCAGTCTCGCATAGGTGCCTGTGGGGGTTATGCCTCGCTTTCTGACAGGTGTGGCATGTTGCAACCCAGCGTTCTATGTCTTTGTCCAGCCCTGGCCACCAGACGTAACTCCTGGCCAGGGCTTTCATCTTGACTATGCCTGGGTGACCCTCGTGCAACATTCCTAGGACGGTTTCTTGGAGGCTGCTTGGGATTACCACCCTGTCACCCCAAAAGATGCACCCCTTTTCGACAGACAGCTTGGTCTGTCTGGCATGGAAAGGTTTAAAAGTTTCAATTTTTTTAATTTCCTCCAGCCAGCCTTTCCCTACCCAGTTCAGTATACACGCTGTCAAAGGGTCTTTGGCTGTGGCTCTCGTGACGTCAGCTGCAGTCAGTGGTAGCTCTGGGCAGGTCTCCAGTTGGAATATGGAGGTAGTTGGAGCAGGGTCGTCTTCTGTGATGGGCAATGGGGAACGGCTCAGGGCGTCGGCGTGCGAGATGGCTTTGCCAGGTCTGTGGAGTAGCGCGTAGGAGTAGGCAGAGAGGAATTCAGACCACCTTGTCATTCTAGGAGACAGAATGTTCGGGGTTGGCTTGTTTCCTGCCAGGATTCCAAGGAGAGGCTTGTGGTCGGTTATAATAGAAAAGGGTCTACCGTAAAGGTATTCATGGAATCATTTGACCCTGGTGACGGCTTCACGATCAAGTTGGCTGTAATAGCATTCTGTTTTGGAGAGTGTCTTTGAGTAAAATGCAACCGGTGCCTCTTTACCATCTGGGAGCTGGTGACTCAGGATGGCGCCGACCCCAAAAGGTGAAGCATCGCAGGTGACCATCAGCAGCAGGGTGTTGCTGAACTGGATAATAACAGAGTCTGTTAATAGGTCCTTAATACTTTGGAAAGCTTTCTGTTCCCAGGGGCTCCAAGTCTAAATGGTTTTTTTATCTAGCAGTCGATGGAGGGGTTCTGCTATTGTCGCCTTATGGGGCAGGAACACATTGTAAAAGTTTATGAGGCCTAGGAACGCCTGAAGATCTATTTTGTTTCTTGGTCTGGGAGTGTCTTTGATAGCCTTCACCTTCTTTTCAGTTGGTTGAATGCCTTGCTCATCGATGAAATAGCCCAAGAATTCGACCCGGTTAGTGGCCAGTTCACATTTCTCCTTCTTGACTTTTAGGCCTGATTCTTTAAAGCGAGTTAAGACTTCTCTTAGCCTGGTCTCTAGCTGGTTGGCATTTTTTGCTGAGACCAGTACATCGTCGAAGTATGGGACGACACCTTTGATTCTGTTTAGTAGGCATTCCATGAGGCTTTGGAAAACACCTGGGGCAACACTAACACCAAATTGGAGGCGGTTACATTTGAATGCCCCTCTTTGGGGCAGTTGGAGGCGGTTACATTTGAATGCATTACTATCGTTTGTGCCTCTGCTGTTATTGGATCAACGGATAGTTGCTGATAAGCTTGTGCTAGGTCGAGTTTTGTGAATATTTTTCCTCCCCCTAGCGAGTGCAATAAATGTTGCACGACTGGCACTGGGTATGCACTTTGTTGGAGTACGTGGTTCAGGTTTGCCTTATAGTCCCCACAGATGCGCACTGTCCCACCTGGCTTTACCGGTGTAACAATAGGGGTTTCACACTTGGCGTGGTCGACTGGTTCTAAAATCCCTTGCGCTATCAACTTATTCAGCTGTTCATCAATTTTTGGTTTAAGCGCGAATGAAATGCGTCTGGCCTTTAAGCGAATGGGAGCTATTTTCGGGTCTAGGCTAAATGAGATTGGGGTCCCCTGGTACTTGCCTAGAGTCCCGTCGAATACATCTTGGAATTCGTGGAGTAGGTTCTCCTCCCTGTTGGTAGTAGCGATGCGGTTGATACCAGTCATCCCGATTCCAAGAGGCACGAACCATTCGATTCCTAGCAGGCTAGTACAGTCACAGTTGATAATAGTTAGGGGCAAGACTTTCGCATGTTGTTTAAATTCAACTAAAAAATGTTCAAGGCCAATTACAGGGATTTGATTTCCCTTTTAGTCTTTTAGCACAAGTTTTTGTTTCTTTAGTTCTTTCTGCTTGATGTTTGGAATTAGGCGCTGGATGGTATTCCAGGATACCATTGATAAGAACGACCCTGAGTCGACCTCCATCTCCATCCCTCAATGCTCACCTCTATCCGAACCTTCTTTCTGCTTTCCACCCTGGCATTATCGATGATGACTGTCTGATGCGTTTCTTCTCTGTCACTGCTTCTTTTATTTCGGTTCCATTGGTTGCCAGCTTGTCTGTTGTCGTGTCTGGAGGAGGTGCTGCCGCGTCTTTTTGGACTATAGCTCTTTTTGTTGCGGTAGACCCTTTTGATGTGCCCCCTTTTATTACAGGCCCAGCATATTGCATCGAGGAACCTGCATTCAGACCGCAGGTGATTGACTCCACAGCCCGCACATTGGAATTCCCGCCGATTCTTCCTCTTTTTGCACCATTTTCTATCTGAATAGAGTCTATGGACCTCTTCATCATCATCTTTGGTGTCACTCTGGGTTTCGACGTCCTCATGGTGGGTTGTCACTGTGTGCTGTTTCTTTCCTCCCTCTGCCTTCTTCTCCCTTGTTTGGGTCAGCAGGTCGGGAACTGCGTTCATTTGTCACATGGTGGCTACTGACATTTTCACTGCTTCGGCAGCGGTTGCCTCAGCAATGGCTTCGGCCACAGTTATATTCGGCCTGTTGAGTAATTTGCTCTGAAGGGTAGAGTCTTTCAGGCTGAGGACTATGCGGTCTTTCATAGCCTCATCCATGTTTTGAAACTCACATGCCCCTCCAATGTGTCTCAAAGCCACCACAAAGTCTGCAATGGTTTCATCCTCCTTCTGGTCCCTTTTGTAAAATTCATGTCGTTTGATGAGATTTGAGACCACCGGTGCGTAGTATTTTTGGAGCATTCGGTTCAGGTCGGATCAGGTCATCTGCTTGACTTCCCTGGGTTTCACCAGCGCCTTCGCCATTTTGAATACGGCCGGTCCGCAGTGTGTAAGGAAGACAGTCCTCTTCCTTTGATCCAAGATTTCTTCCATCTCGTTGCTTTCTAAGAACATAAGAAAGCGATCGATATATGATTCCAAATCCTCTACATCTGGATTGAAGGGTGTGGGCAGCGCGTTGTTACCAGCCATCTCTTTCGCTTGGTTCAGATCGCCGCGTGCTTCAGTCTCTGCTTCTACGATGATCCCACCCTCGTCCCCAGTGTTCCGTCTGGAAAGAAGCGTGGGAGACCAGGTTCCAAACAACAACTCTTTATTTCAAAGCACTAGGTAAAGAAACGGAACATAGCCCAAGCTGCGGCAGCCCTTTATATAGCAGCTAGCCTGCTGGCTTGTGGCCAATGACAGTTATTTAACTCTTCCTGCCATTGGCAGCTTCCTAGCGAACCAATCCATAAGTAGCCTTTTCGGACAATCAGAATGAAGTACTTGGAACCTACCAAGTTCCATACAGAACAATTTCTCTTGTGAATAAATAATACATTTTCATTAATAGTTTCCCTTATTTTTGTTTGTGACTGTTTATTTAACTGTTTTTTCTGTTTTAAACAAACTTATTTCTGTACTAATGACATTTGTGAATAGATTCTTGTAACCTTTTTACCCTCAGTGACCTAGAGGTCTTATATCTCTGAGTTATACTTCATCCTTATTTTCTAATGGTTCCAATATTCAACTTTCCTCTTATGTTTCTTCTGGTATATAAAAAAAATCAATCTAACCTTTTTAAAATCAAACTGAACAAGTCATAAACAATGATAGATTTTTTTTAAAAAAAAATGGAATGTGTGTCAGAGTGGAAAGAGGTGTTCATGAACTAAACAAGCCAAGTGCACAAGAAAGTAGTTAATAAAGGTTAGAGGATGCTTACCATGTGTATACTAAGATAAGATGGAGAGGTTACCTCTGGAAACCAGCAGTGGTTAGATAATTTCATCTTTAACAAGCACCTGCCACATAACTTCTCACCTTGACAACTATCAAAAAGAAAGACAAAAAAAAACTTGGATAGTTCACATGGTAGTCCCTGGAGATAGCAAAATAAAAAGGGAAAAATAATAAAATACAAAGACCTGCAAATAGAAGTAGTACAACTGTGGATAAAAATAAAAGCTGGCAATGACTTATATCTAGTACATCAAAAAAAGAAACTGAAGGCTTGGTTTTGACTGCTCAAGAGCAATCTATTTAAACTAATGTAATCAAGCACAGAAGGGAAAAAGCATCAAATGATTCAAAGTGCAGATTGTATAACGAGGCAGAAGAAACAGTAGTTCATATACTCAGTTCATGCAAGAAGATTTGCAAACTGATTATAAACAATGGCAAAACAGTCACCAAAATGATTCATTAGAACATCTGTAATAAATATCATGTGCCAGTAATAAAAATGGATGAGATCATAGTGTTGAAAAGATAGTTGAAAATGAGCAAGTTAAAATACTGTGGGATTTCTGAATGCAAACTGCTAAGGTCTTGGAACACAATAACACCAGACTTAACTGTAGCTGAAAAGAAGGAAGTATGGATACTTCTTGTGGCAATACCAAGCAATAGTAAAAAGAAGGCAAAGAATTGAAGAAAACCACAAGCATCAAGAGCTGAAAATCAAAACTGAAAGTTTATTGACATAAACTAACCATGGTAGTCCCTGTGGTGATTCGTGTCCTGGGTGTCATACTTGCATTTTTTTGGATAGCACTAAGAAAATCTCTGTTTTGACAAAAATACCATTTCTTAATGGCAAAAGACCACACTAGTTATACCATGCTGATACATTACAATATCCTATTTTCTTCATGCACATCAACCTAGGTTCTTGGAAAGAATCTGATGCATATGAAGGTCAATATCAGCTAAAGAACTGGCAGCTGTGATTTCACTTTTTATGTGTATAATAATGTATTGATTAACCATTAGATTACATCAGAATACAAAATATAGAACAACAATACCATCTGTTACAAAATAGAGTTAAATGCAGAGCTAAAAGGAGATGAAAATAATATTTTTACAGTACAATACTTTTAATAGTACAATTTATCCATCAGATCCACATATACAGTTGTTAACTGGGTGTTAACAACAGGACTGTGTTATTCTAACTGCACATGAAATATGTTTTAATGTAAGAATCCTAATAGGCCATTTGTCAATCTAAGGTATCAAACTCTTTCTTGCTCATACAGTTAACATTCAAATAACATATGCACTACTTCTTTCTCTGAAGCTCCACAAGTATAAATATATTCAACACAAGGAAGTTGGTTAAAATTTCCATATTTAATTATTGTGTCCAACAGCTCAAATCTTGTTTGATTAAATAGAACTCACATGTTTCAGCATTTCAGTGTGTTGATATTTGTAATTTGAAAGGTATGTTTATAGCTGCTCATCCATCTATCCACTTACCCGCATATCTTATCTGAGTTTCTATTGGTATATCCCAAATTCCTTGAGTGAAATTTATATTTCAGAAAATGTAAGTAAAAGCAAACTGAGATGCTGCCACATGTTATGGAGTTTAGATGTTATATTTCTTTCTCCTTCCCTCTCTCCCTTCTTTCAGTGGCCAATTTATCTTTTTTTTTTTAATAGAGCTTTGAACAGGAGTGCCCATTGGCCAGCCAATCTTTTGGCAGGCAGAATTAGCATGAAATCTATCTACTCAGGCAACAACAACCAGGAAAAGTAGGTCATTCATTCCTTGATGGAGCTACAGCATAGGATACAATCCCCCTCCCTTCCTTGCATGCAGGTAGTTCAAAGCAGGAAAATATGGACACATTTTCATTGAGACTGTGCCTGCCTCAAAAGTTCATGCTTGGGCACTTATAAGGAAAGATAGCTGGAAAGCTTGGGAAATGCCAAAATATAGGGTTATTTATCTTCTCTATGTAGCATATCATTTACTTTATAGCTACTATATATGAGAACCAGTATTGCAACATTATCATCACAATTTCCTTCCTTCTATTTTCATTCCACTGCTGTACTTTTCAATAAAAATCCTGAGGTGTTTCACGATAAAGGATGTCTTTTATTATATAGCTTTATGGGTTGTAATTAGTGATAACAATGAAATCTATAATTACCTCATTTAGTAAGTGAAGTTTTCCAGCTCATAATGCTTGGTTGTATTATCTATCAAACACTATTTTCTCCACATTTTCATTTGCAGCTTTGGAAGTTAAATGAATTCTGTGAATTATATACTGATAAAACCATTAATACCTCTGACCAACAATCTTTTGCTTTAATGAGCATTTGAGAAGAAAACCTTTTCAATAAGTAAACTAAGGCCAGGATCTACCTCTTCCCAATGAATGGATGAACCCTTCAACTATTTTTATACCTGGCAGTCCAATACTTACACTTTAAGCAGCAAATGAAAAACACAAAAAAATTATTATTAGGAATGATATCTTCTAATGTGAAATTCACTGCTCATGGGAAGATTCATGGAATAATTCATTTTATTAATTTTTAATATTTCTTCTCATGGTTGATGTTACAAGTCATGGTCCCTGAAATCTATAATTACTTCATTTAGTAAGTGAAGTTCGGATGTTGCCAGTTCAGATTGGTTCTAGCAAACTGGTTTCTCTGATGATCAGCTGGCCCCGCACACCCACTCCTCCCTATCATGTCCTATATTTTCACATTTTTCAGCTCAACTGATTTGCACGGCACAATGGATTCCTGTGCCTCAGCTGTCTTAGTTACTTGGCTGCCCTAGAAAATAAGCTATAGTGCTTGAAATTGGTGTATTTAAATCTCTGTGCATGTGCGTGAAGTGCGCATTTGTGTGCAAAGCACTCTCTCATAGAACTGGTAGTAAAATTTTTGAATCCCACCACTGTCCCTAGTCTATTTTCTGTCCTTAAAAACACACATGTTCTTTAAAACACCCTCCCCTCCCAAATACCCCTTTATGAACTTTAAAATTATCCTCTTCATAAAGGTTTCATAAAGGCTTATAAAACTGAGAGTAACAGCTTGTGTTCCAAACTAGTTTCTGTTTCTAATGCTTTGACATAATGCTAAGAATGGCAAAGGAATTGAAATAATGTTTAATCTTCTACTTGCCACACAAAATAAAGTCTTTAGATTTACCCAGAAGCCTATACACCCTGTTCGTTGCTCTGTGTACAGACTCGGAGATATATTTCTGATGATGAAAAGACACAAAGCAGTGCTGGGTCTTACTAGCCTCAGGTAAGATTAACTGGATCAACATCTCCCTACTTTCCAAATCCTAGATGAACACTGCTATCCATAATTCCATTTGCTGGCATTAAAACATCAATTCCGCATGGAGTGCTCTCAGGACAACACATGTCAATTCTTTCTCATAAATGCAAGTTCTGTGTCAATCATTAGAGAATTCAAGAGTAACTTGGAGGGGAGAAAATATCACAGCTGGCTCCTTTGATTCTGCAGTGAAATAATCTTGTGGGGAGGGGGGAATGGGAAAAGAAAAGAAACTTCTAGCATTGTCACTTGCTACAGTTGTGCTAATGCAAAAAAAAATCATCAATATTGCAATAACTTCACTTATTACAACTAATGCATACAAAGACATAAGCAGCTTATCTGCAAGATCTACAGCAAAATCTAAACAGATGGCAAGAAAGATAAAATCAATAGTCCTTGTCCAAATCAGCTTGCTGTCTAAAAATTAGTAAAGCTAATGGGGTGGGGATGGGGGGCAGGTAGATGAATAAATAAAGAGGATAGTAGTGAAATTAAGAACACTTTCAAATTCCCCACAACACAGTCTGCAGCCTATCCATAACTGCTGCCTTCTTTTTTGCTCTCTCAACATTAAGAATGAGCAAATATGTCATTTATTCATTGCTCTACCTTGATGTGGCAGACATTCTGGAGGAATATAAATCCTGCCATCTCTACTCCCCACAAAATAGCTGAATGTAAAATAGATAAAGAACAATCTGTATAAATTCAATGGGAAAAAGTCATAACTCTTACTCCTGCTTGTCAGTTTGAAAAACCTTTTAGGAAGCTGAAGATCATAAACCAGAAGGTAAAGTGAAAAAGAACTTCACATGGTACGTCCATTAGTTCTATTAAAAGCTCAATATTTCCCACCCCAAAAACCCCCCAAACCAAAACAGGCTTTACTATGATGAATGTATTTTTATGATGACCATGACCATGATTTATCACTTAGTCTTATAGCTTTTATGTACAACGAGAATTTATGCACTGAAGACAAAATTCTTGTGTGTCCAATCACAATTGGCCAATAAACCTATTCTATTCTATTCTATTCTATTCTATTCTATTCTATTCTATTCTATTCTATTCTATTCTATTCTATTCTATTCTATTCT
>BLBF01000017.1:4300569-4327785 GCA_015471245.1 Laticauda colubrina | reverse complement strand
TCATCATCATCATCATCATCATCATCATCATCATCATCATCATCATCCTCACCAGCAGGATCATAATCAGCATCATCATCCTCACCAGCAGGATCATAATCATCATCATCATCATCAGCAGCAGCAGCAGCAGCAGCAGCAGCAGGAACACCAGGACCAGGATCAGCAGCAGGAGAGTAAGCACCAGCAGGGCCAGCAAGTCCAGGAGCACGAGCAGGACCAGGAGCATGAGCAGGACCAGGAGCACGAGCAGGACAAGCAGGACAAGCAAGACCAGGAGCACGAGCAGGACAAGCAAGTCCAGGAGCACGAGCAGGTCGAGCAGGACCAGCAGGACGAGGAGCAGCTTCAACAGAATAAGCAACAGCAGAAGCCAAAGCACCAGCAGAAGCACCACCACCTGGAGCAGCTTCAGCAGAAGCCCCAGCACCAGCAGTCAGGGGCAGGGGGCGGGAGGTTGGCCCTGTCCCTCTTGCCAGGGATGGCGGCAGGTTGCTGAGGCTTTCTCTTCCTCCCCATGGTTGTGGGGTTGCTGGCTGGCAGGGAGGCTGGCAGGCACCAAGGCTGGCAGGAAGCCTGGCAGGAAGGCTGGCAGGAAGGCTGGCAGAAAGCCTGGCAGGAAGGCAGGCAGGCAGGCACCAAGGCTGGCTGGAAGGCAGGCTGGCAGGGCAGGAAAGGAACTCGAAGTGTCCAGCAGCAGGTCTTTCCTCAGAATGCTGGCCACATGCGAACTGCTTCCCTTTATATATGGGGGGCTTACATAATATTTCCACCCCGCATGTGCAATTAACGCACGACATCCGTTCTGCTTCCGTTGTGCACCCGCTAAGCTTCCTCTGTGCATCCGCTTTATCCGCTAGGCTTCCGCTGTGCATCTGCTTCATCCATTCAGCGTCTGTTCTGCATCCGCTGTATCCGTTCTGCGTCCGCTTTGCTGAGGCCCCCCGGAAGCCCTGCGGTTGCGCCATCCGCTCCCATCTGCTTCCATCCGCTGTGCTTCCGTTCCGCATCCGCTTTCCCTCCGCCCTGCGTCCTCCCCGCGTCCGTGTTATCTGCTCCGGTTATGCAAATTTTTGCCCCTTTTGAGAGCGGATAACAACGGATGGAACATTTTTCTCATCCGTTGTGTCCATTTTGCATCCATTGGCCAGTGTGACATGGGCTTTAGTAGCATGGAAATAGAAAGGATGTAAGCGAATGCATCTCATATATAAAGCATTAAAACGGACAAAACGTTTGTATATGGGACGTATCTCAGATATTTAGGATGTCTGGAGTATGCTTAGAGTATGTGGAAGGACACCTAGCGGACAACCGACATTTCCTATAAAAAGGGAGGAAATCACCTGGATCTCACTCTCAGTCCAGCAGCCATGCTGTACAGACCTCTTCAGCCTTGCTCTTGCTCTTCCACATCATCCATTGATCTCCACCATGGATCATCACACACTCTTTATGGGAGCCGCCATCATTCAACACCAGAACCAAGCCCTCTTCAGACTGTTTCACCTTTTCTATGCAAGGAGAAGAAGGAGACGTCCAAGAGCTATGTGGGTCCGACGATGGATCAGGAGAAGAGTGGAGTTTTGACTGTATGACAAGCTGATGGTGGGGCTGAGGAATGAAGACACTCGTGCATTCCAGCACTTCATGAGGATGCCACCAGCCATGTTTGATGAAATTGTGGAGCGTCTGAGACCCAGGTTGACCAAGCCGAGCACCAACCTCTGTCCCAGCCTGGACCCTGGACTGAAAGTGGCACTGGCTCTGTGCCACCTGGCCTCTGGAACCACAAACAGAAACATGCAGTGTGCCTGGAGGGTGCCACACAACAGCATCAGCAAAATGGTCAGAGAAGTGGTGCAGGCCATCATCAAAGAATATGTGGAGGAGCTCCTCCAGTGTCCCACCACTGAAGAAGGCTGGAGGAAAGTTGCAGAATAGTGGTATCAGAGGAGGAACTTTCCCCACACCGTTGGAGCCATAGGTGGGAAGAAGAAGTGCAACCTCCTGAAACACTGCTGCAACTCCCCCAGCTGGAGCAGTGGAGTGGCAAGACAGGATGGTAGATGCTTAATGGATGCTTCCTTGAGCCTGTCTCATAACACTGATGAATTTGTGCCATGTGTGTTGAATGGCCCTACAATGAATCAGGCATTAATAAAGAGCTTTGTTTATTTTGAAATGTGTTGATCAATGATTAAATTGTTATTGATAATAAAGGGCCATACGTGTGGCAGCTGGGAGGGTGGACCATACAGTCCCACTATACTTGCAATGGAGGTTTATCTATCCCACAGCTATCCTTACCCATCCCATAACTATCCTTACCTATCCCACAGTTATCCTTACCCATCCCACAACTATCCTTACCCATCCCACAGCTATCCTTACCCATCCCAAAACTATCCTTACCCATCCCACAACTATCCTTACCCATCCCAAAACTATCCTTACCCATCCCACAACTATCCTTACCTATTCCACAAGCATGCAAAGGCTTTTTTCAAAGTTTTCACCAACACTTTGACAGATTTTCTGTTGAGGGGCTTGGCTGTGGGATGGAGGAAGGAGGAGTGTAGTGGGGCTGTCTGGTCTGCAGCTGGGTCAGGTGATGCATCTATGGCATGCAATGTACCTATGCCTGGACTGGGAAGGGCTGCCTCTGCTGTGGGAAGTCCTGGTCCTCGTAGCCTTGGTAGGTGAAGGGCTGTTGACAGCCGTGGAAGGGCTGTGACATTGCCTGGCGTGGAGGAGCAGTCCTGGAGTGGGTCAGAGCAGGTTCAGCTGGGTCTGGAGGGTTGTGCAGCAGTGCTGTGATCTTCTCCTTCATCACCTGGTACTGGGCCTTGGGCAGGTCCATGAGGGTCTGGCTCACATACGTGATGACGGGCTTGCGGTTTGAAGATGGTATATTGCTTTGGACCAGCTGAGAGAGAAGATCTGTGCTGGTCTTGATCGTGTCCCTGATCTCCAGCAGGACAGTGTGGCTCTGGCTCTCCAGTCTGCCTCTCTGCCTGCACTTGGCCATGACGTACATCTCCCAGTCAGTGAACTTGACAGCGGCCTGGCCAGATTTCTTCAGGTTCAGCTTGCCATACCAAGTGTGCATGTGCTTCCACCATCCCAGGAGTACATCTGAAGTGTAGCCCAGGCTCTCTGCCTTGTCTCTCCATGCTGCCTGCTTTCTCTTGGTGTCGCGATAGAGCCTGTGGCCCTTTCTCCACAGGTACTCATTCTCCCTCAGCCATTCCAGCACCTCCTCCTCATGGTCCTCGGAAATGGAGTACTGTTTCCTCTCTCCCTTCTCCTTGCCTTGCCTCTTCCTCCCTCTGGCAGGGGCTTCAGGGCCTTCAGCAGCAGGGCTTTGAGGGCCTTGGGGCTTGTCCACCACAGCAGCAGCAGCACCAGCAGCACTAGCAGGAGAAGCACCAGCAGCAGAAGCACCAGCAGCTCCAGCAGAACCAGCAGGAGAAGCACCAGCAGCACCAGCACCAGCAGGAGAAGCACCAGCAGGAGAAGCACCAGCAGCAGCAACACCAGGAGCACCACCACCACCACCAGCAGCAGCAGCAGAAGCACCAGCAGCTTCAGAGTGAACACCAGGGGGTGGGATGGTGGTTCTGTCCTTCTTGCCAGGGCTGGCAGGAGTAGGCAGAGGCTTCCTCTTTTTCCCTGACTGACGAACCATGGGGTTCTTTCAAGATTTCTCTGGTAGCAGGTCTTTCCTCTGAATGGTGATTGCTTGTGAGCTGCATCCTTTTATATCCACGGACCTGACACAATTCATCCTCCCTGCATGCGCAGTGACCGCTTTGCATCTGCTACGCATCCGCTATGCATCCTATAGGCATCCATGATGCAGCGACGTCATCCGCTATGCATCCGCTCTTTCCACTATGCATCTGCTTTGCTATTCTCCCCTTGAAGCCCTGCGGATGTGTCATCCACTTCCATCCACTTCCATCCACTAGGCTTCCTACGAACATCCGCTTACCATCCTCGCAATGTACTACGCACATCCATTCCTTTCCATTGTTTTCTGTTCTGTTTATGCAAATTTGGGGCACTTTTGAGAGCGGATAACATTGGATGGAGCCACCCCCAAATTTTGCTCGTCTGCTGTGTCCTTTCTGCATACATTTTGCATCCGTTGGCCAGTTTGACCTCGCCTTAAGGTATAATGGGTTTGGTAAAGGTTTATAGCAGTGTAATTTTTTTCGGAATCTTGTAAATGTATGTAAGACATGGAATCCATTTTTATTCTAGCATTTATACTTCTGTGAATAAAAGCATGCTGTCTGTGGATATTAGTATTCTGTACTAGGATTGGTAAATTAGCATCTTACAATTATGTATTATTATAAATTCATCAGGGCTAGAAGCTGGCTCTGACATGTATATGTTATCTTGTTATGTTAACTCAATACAAATTGAAAAGATAGACAGAGTCAAAACAAAATACAAACAATGCTATCTCCAGAAAAAAGTCATCCAGGTCATCTGAGTTCCAGGAACTCAGAGCCTGCAGAAACCCTTTTGTCTCCATAGCTCAATGGTGCAAGCACAGCACCATTAGGACAAAGTGTGTAAGCGAGCATTTTGTTGCTCTGGTTAATATATTCCAGTTGTGCAGTTACTCGGGAAGCCACAGTTGTTCAGTTTGACTCCTAACTTTGTTGATCTGTGATCTGTCTACCAAATCTGTCTGTTTGGCTTTTTCCCAATGGTATCCCATACCAAAGTTGTCTTATAGCCTCAAGAGAAAATAAAACTAGTTTTTCAGTGAGACTCATTCAGTCCCATCTCACCAGTTTCAAATTTGACTGTTTTCTCCAAACACATTTATTCCCCTGGCTATTGGGCAGTCTTCCTCTTGTTGCTGTTCTTCCCTTTGCTACCCTTGAGCTGTGGAAATATATGGACCATGTCAAGATTTTCTATCAGTTGCTACAGTAAAGTTTCTCCACTGCCTCATGGCCATTTTGTCCACCCACTTTCCTAAATCTGATGATTCTTTTGGGCAATCTCAAGTACATACCCTATATCCTACTTGGTCAGAAATTCATAGTTTCAATTAATTTACAATCTTTCCAGTTTGAGTAGTTTCCATTCAGTGAGTGAGTTGCTTCCTGGTACTCATTACTGTAAAGGAGAAGATCTTATGAATCTCAAGTTTAATTATAACAGTATTTGATATCCTGCCTTTCATCTAAAGGGCCTGTCCCACTGACCGATGGATGCAAAATATATGCATAAAGGACACAGCGGATGGGCAAAATTTCGGGGGTGGCTCCATCCGTTGTCATCCATTCCAAAAAGTGGTGAAAATTTGCATAAACAGAAAGGAAAAGAACGGAAAAAAAAGGAAAAGAATGGAAAAGAATGGACGTGGGTAGTTTGTAGCGGGGATGTTAAATGGATGTCCATAGGAAGCCAAGCGGATGTAAATTGGATGCAAACCGTTCACTGCACATCCTTTCTATTTCCGTGCTACTAACGCTGTGTAGACGTTCCATGTACCTTTTGTTTCCTCCCTATTTCCGTTTTCAGCTGCAACGGATATGAGTTGCGAGGATGCCCAGAAGATGCAGAGAGGATACAGTGGACGTTTAATGGATGATAAACGGACATAGAACGTTTGTTGCTCGGATGTCACGGATTTACATCATACACAGCGGAAAGTTCACCCGTTCAAAAAGTTTTGTGCAGCTCAAAACTTCTTGGGCGGATGAAATCTCACTGGACGGAGGGATCGAGCATGTGAAACATGTATGCAGTGAGTACACAATGGATGCATCGTGTTTTCCAACGGATGGCAAGCTTTTTTTAACATTTTACATCCTTTTTGCATCCGTTGGTGCAGTGGGACATGAGCTTAATATACTTGTCTTATTGAAGGACACTTTTGTCTGACCCTTCTCTATATAATTTGCAACATTTTTCTAACAATATACACCATGTCTTAGCTGTTTTGCAAATAATAGTATTATATGCAATACATTCATATTAATAGCTTTGGACATGATTCGCATGCTCATGTTTTATTTTTTTACCAAAGTAATGTGGAAATGAAAGGAACTGCCTTCAAAACTTACAGAAAAGCTGCCATGTTTGTTTTCACCCATGAAGACATGCCTTAATGGCAGGGTGGTTGTCCTCCTATAAATGAATGTAAAGGGACCTGAAGCAAAACTATCAATCTTTCCCTACCCCATATTATGAGGGGAGATAGAACATTCTCCTTCCGAAGCTTTTTTTCTCTTTTTTCTCCAAAGCTTATTGCTAAAGGGCCTGTCACAAAGGCCAATGGATGCAAAAAGTATGTAAAAAGGACACAGCAGCTGAGAAAATTTTCCATCCATTGTTATCCACTCTCAAAAGTGCCCCAAATTTGCATAAACAGAGCAGAAAACAATGGAAAGGAATGGATGTGGGGAGGACGCAGCCAGGATGTTAAGCGGATGCTCCACGGAAGCCTAGCTGATGGAAGCAGATGGAAGTGGATGGAACATCCACAGGGCTTCTGGGGGAGCACAACAAAGCGGACGCACAGAGGAAGGAATGGATGCCAAGCGGATGCTGAGTGGATACAGCAGATGCATCACGGAAGCCTAGCCGATGCCTAGTGGATGCCTAGCAGATGCAAAGCGTTCACTGCGCATGTGGGGAGGATGCATTGCGTCAGCCCCATGGATATAAAAGGATGCAGCTCTCAAGCAGGTCACCATTCAGAGGAAAAACCTGCTGCCAGACACATCTCCAGCCAACAACCATGGGGAAGAAGAGGAAGCCTGTGCCATCTTCTCTCAGCCCTGGCAAGAAGGACAGGGCCACCATCCCACCCCCTGGTGCTGACTCTGCTTCTGCTGGGGCTTCTGCTGCTCGGGCTGACTCTGCTGGTGCTGGGGCTTCTGCTGGTGCTGCTCCTGGTGCTGGTGCTTCTGCTGGTGCTTACTCTGCTAGCGCTGCTCCTGGTGCTGGTGCTTCTGCTGGTGCTTACTCTGCTGGCGCTGCTCCTGGTCCTGCTGGTGCTCCTGGTCCTGCGGGTCCTGCTGGTGCTGCTGGTCCTGCTGGTGCTTACTCTGCTGCTGCTGATTCTGGTGCTGCTGGTGCTGCTGGTGCTGCTGGTGCTGCTGGTGCTGCTGGTCCTGCTTTTGCTGTGACTGTTGTTGCTGCTGCTGCTGCTGCTGCTGCTGGTGTGGTGGAGCAGCCCCTAGAACCTCAAAGCCCCTCTGATGAGGGCCCAGAAGGCCCTGCCAGAGGGAGGAAAAGGCATACGCGAGATCTGGAGAGGAGGCAATACTCCATCAAAGAGGAACATGAGGATGAGGTGCTCGAATGGCTGAGGGAGAACGAGTACCTATGGCGGAAGGGACACAGGCTCTATCGAGACAACAAGAGGAAGCAGACAGCTTGGAGAGAGAAGGTGGAGTGTCTGGGCTACACTTCAGAGGTCCTCCTCGGGTGGTGGAAGCACATGCACACCTGGTATGGGAAGCTGCACCTCAAGAAGTCTGGCCAGGCCACGGTCAAGCTCACTGACCGGGAGACCTATGTTATGGCCAAGTGCAGCTTCTTGGAGGGTGAGATTCACCACCGAGGATCAGCCCCTCTGTCTACCCTATCTCTGTGGCAGCCCACAGACAGCCAGTCCTCTTCTGGCCAAGAGTCAGCTCCTGTGTCCAGGCAGGTATCTGAGGAGCATCCAACGACGGAGACACCCACAATAGCTGCACTCCCCGTGGCGGAGCACGTGGAGGACCCCCTGACACAGTGGGAGCAAGGAGAGGGCACTTCCACCAGAGACCAACCCACACCCAGCTCCACCTCCACAGAAAGCAGGCAGAGAGCCAGACCAGAGGGACAGAGCCACACTGTCCTGCTGGAGATCAGGGACACCATCAAAAACAGCATAGATCTCCTCTCTCAGCTGGTACACACCAACATACCATCCTCAAACTGCAAGCCCTTACTCACCTACGTCAACCAGACCCTCATGGACATGTCTGAATCACAGTACCAAGTGATAAAGGAGAGGATCACCGGTCTTCTGCAGAACCCTCCAGACTCAGCTGAACCTGCTCCGACCCAGTCCAGGTCTGCTCCTTCACCCCAGGTGATGTGACAGCCCTTCCAAGGCTTTCCACAGGCCCTCACCTACCAAGGCTACGGCTACCAGGAGTTCCAGTAGCACAGGCAGCCCTTTTCAGTCCAGGCACAGGTTCATTGAATGCCACTGATGCCACCGATGCCACCGATGCCACCGATGCAACCAACGCCACCTATGCCACCCACGCCACAGATGCCACCCATGCCACAGATGCCACCCACGTCTCACCTCACTCAGCTGCAGACCAGACAGCCCCACAACACTCCTCCTTCCTCCACCCCACAGCCAAGCCCGGCCTCAGAACATCTGTCATCGGTCTTGGAACTGAGACCCCATGTCATGGAGGAAGGGGCTCTCAACATCACAGGACTGAGCCAGCTCTCTGAGAGCTTCCTCCACACAACATCCCCTGTTGTCCTCTCAGGGCCAGCCACCCCAATGGCGCCTCAGATCAGCACTCCAGCAGCAACCACCTCCACAACACCTGGACCCTTCAGCCCTGAGATGATAGGCATGCCTCAGAGTGACTGAGAAGAGTGCCAGAGACTGGGTTGCTACCTGTTGACTTTATCTTTGCTTGGGACACTTTTCTTGGGTCATTTTGCTTTTACAGTTTGTTATTAACAAAGTTTATCTTTGTTTCACACTCTTGGTTCATTTATTTTCGTAAATAAAGTCTTGGTGGAAACTTTTAGAAATGGTTTAAGCCTTTGCATGCTTGTGGGATGGGTAAGGATAGCAGTGGGATGGGCAGGGATACCTTTGGGATGGGCATGGATACCTTTGGGATGGGCAGGGATACATGTGGAATGGGTAGTAGCTGTGGGATGGGTTAGGATAGCAGTGGGAAAGATAAACCTCCAGTGCAAGCATAGTGGGACTGTATGGTCCACCTTCCCAGGTGCCACACCTCTGGCCCTTTATTATCAATAACAATGTAATCATTCATCAACACATTTCAACATAAACACAACTCTTTATTAAATGCCCTGTTCATTTTAGGGCCACTCAACATACATGGCACAATCTTATCAATGTGATGAGATAGGCTCAAGGAAGCATCCATTAAGCATCTATCATCCTGTCTTACCACTCCACTGCTCCAGCTGGGGAGTTGCACCAATGTTTCAGGAGGTTGCACTGCTTCTTCCCTTCACGTGAAGCTCTGTTGGGGCCTTGCACACCCACAGTGTCTATCAGGTTTCGCCCTTGCCTCCATTCACCAGGCTCCATGTCCCCATTCCCTTGTTGGAGGTCCGGGAGCCTGTTCTGCAACACTGGGTAGCGGGTGCACATGAGATTGTGCAGGATGCAGCAAGCTTCCACGATGTTCCTCACGGTCTCTGGGCAGTGCTGCATGGTGGTGAGAAGTACCTGGAAGCTGTTGGCCAGGATGCCAAAGGCATTCTCCACCACCTGTCTTTCCCTGGACAGCCTGTAGCTGAAGATCCTCTCTTCACAGGTGAGGCATCTGGAAGTGTAGGGCTTCATGAGGTAGCTTCTGAGGGAGAAGGCATCATCCCCCACGATGAAGTAGGGCACATCTTGTGTGTCATTGGGCAGGCGGTCTGGATCTGGGAAGCCCATGATGAGGTTGTGTTCCAGCCCCTCCTTGAGGTGACTGGCGTTGTATACCTGGGCATCTGAAGCTGACCCGTTGCCTGAAGCATCGATGTACATGAACTTGTAGTCAGTATCGACCATGGCAAAGAAGATGATGCTGAGGTTGAGGATGAGGATGAGCCCTTGGAGTTGAAATAAGTGGACCCTGAGTTGGCTGGAGCTTTTCAGGCCACGTGCTTCCCATCTATGGCTCCAACGGTGTGGGGAAAGTTCCACCTCTGATACCACTGTTCTGCAACTTTCTTCCAGCCTTCTTCAGTGGAGGGGCACTGGAGGAGCTCCTCCAGGTATTCTTCGATGATGGCCTGCACCAGTTCTCTGACCACAATGCTGATGGTGTTGCGTGGCACCCTCCAGCCATACTGAATGCTCCTGTACGTGGTGCCTGAGGCCAGGTGGCGCAGAGTCAGTGCCACCTTGAGCCCAGGGTCCAGGCTGGGCCGGCAGTTGGTGTTTGCCTTGGTCAACCTGTGTCTCAGCCGCTCCACAACTTCATCAAACATGGCTGGTGGCATCCTCATGAAGTTCTGGAATGCACGAGTGTCTTCGTTCCTGTGCTCCACCATCAGCTTGTCATGCAGTCCATACTCGGCTCTTCTCGCGACTCATCTTCGGACCCACACACTTCTTGGACGTTTCCTTTTCCTTGTGTAGAACAGGTGAAAGAGCCTCTAGAGGGCTTCACACTGTTGTAGAACAATGCCGGCTACCAAAAGGAGTGTGTGGAGATGACTGGATGCTGTGGAAGAGCAAGAGCAAGATCAAGGCTGAAGAGGTCTGCACAGCAGGGCTGCTGGACTGAAAGTGAGATCCAGGTTATTTCCTCCCCCTTTTTATAGGAAATATGTTTTCCGCTAGGTGTCCTTCTGCATCCTCTAGACATCTTGCAGACATCCTAAATATCCGAGATACATCCCCTATACGAACGTGTTTTCCGTTTTAATGCTTTATATGCAAGCTGCATCTGCTTACATCCTTTCTACATCCATGCTACTAAAGCTGCATGTCCGTTCCGCATCTGTTTCACTTCTTCCCTGTGTCCATTTTCCGCTGGAGTGGATGCGAGTTGCGCGGATGCGCAGTGGATACCTAGCGGATATAGCGGACGCATAACGTATGACAACGGACGTATAACAGATGTTCCCCGTATGCATAGTGAATGTATAATGGACGCGTTGGATACTTTTTCTGCTCAAAAAGTTTTGTGCAGCTGAAAACTTTTTCAGTGTATGAAATGTCAGTAGACAGATGCTGGACAGATAGAGAGTGTGAAAAACAGATGCAGTGAGTACAGAACAGATGCATCACGTTAACCAATGGATGGCAAGTGTTTCTCTCCGTTTTACATCCTCTTTCCATCCGTTGGTGCTGTGTGACAGGAGCTTAAGTTACTGAGGGCTCCTGATTCTCTTGATTGTTTCAGAGGCCGCACCTCTTTTCTCATTCCTCAGGGTCGTCTTCACAGTCCATTACAGTATTTTACAAAATTGTTCCATTTCATTCAACTGCTGACCTTTTCTCTAAAGTCTTCTAATCCTCTTTTACTGAAGCTATGTAGGAGACAACACAGCTCCTATAGCCACTTTTTTTTAAAGTGGTTGACTAATAAAAACTTAACTAATCAAGAGTACAAAATCCTTCAATTAACTATCATGTTCTTGACTTAATGCACATAACAGATGTGCATTAAGTACACTTTTCATCAGCTTTTATCCAAAGATTTTTAAAAACATAAATCCAGATGACTACCATATGGTGGCTGAGTTTTTCTGAACCTTCCTTTTGCTTTTACCTATTGTTGATATGTTGAAAACCAAACAGCTGACCCATGGAAGCTAGAGTATGTGCACACCAGCTGGAAAAGGCCTTTTTTTTGCAATGGATGATATTTGGGCTGGACTGGGATTTCAACAAGTAAAGTATCAATTGCAGTCCTTAAAATGCTTTGCATCAAAGTTGTATGGGCATCAGTGGAATGACCCATTTCATATATGCAGGAAGATGTGAGGTAGTACAATTTCCTTCCAGCTTCTGAATGGAAGAAGAGCATACCCAAGCACCTGTGTAAAAGTGATTTTAGCCTTCACAAGTCTGAATTTTTTTGTGAGAATTTTCCATTTTAGGTGTCTGCTATTTACCAGAGCTTTCAGCATACTCAGGCGTTAATCATGGGATTCTGTAATGTCCTTTTCTTTTTCTTGGTCCATTGCTTTAATTATCTCTCTCTTTTTTTTTTTTTTTTGGCCCTGGTAACTCTTGCCTTCACATAATAAAGTGGGGCTGGGGGAGAAAGAATAAAAAAACCTTTCATGTCCAACTTTCTTCTCTCCAGGTGAATATGCCAAGACATTGTAGTGTGAAATTTGTCAAAGTGCTGATCTCAGATTTTCAGTTTTCAGCATGCCTGCACACACACATCTTCCAGACAGAACTATTTTTCTCTTTGAGTTTATGTTCATCATTTATATGATGAACATCATTTATGTTCATCATTTTCTCTTTGAGTTTATGTGTCACCTTTATACTTCAAACAATCTCTCACTTCCTCCCCCTCATCACCTCTCCTTTGTCATGCAGAGATGGTAGATATCTATTCGTCATTCTAAGTTCATTATTAGTCATTCTTCATTCATAGAAGCCCCAATTCTGCATGATCATCAGAGTCTCTAACCACCAGCAGGATGATCTAATGCTCTTGCAAGCAGTCCCTTTTAACCATCCCATAACCCCCCCCCCCTTTTTAAAAATAAAATACAACAACTACAAAGTTTCATCTCTTAATTTGTAGTATTGTGTGGAAAATGCCTACTTAAATAAGGATTCAAAGCATTTGGAGAGAGTTGCAACATTGTATCTGTTATTGGCATGTACAACTACTGTGATCCTTGGGGCTTCCAACCAAAAGAGGAAAGGAAGATATATCCTCCAAAATGTCACACAGGAGCCATAAAAGAAGCAATGTAAATCATTCAGCTGGAAGGAAGCATCTGATAACACCATCAGCTGCTCATGCACTTCTCAATTCCTGTCAGCCTTCCTGGGTAAACCAGACAGGAAATAGGACTAGGTGAGCTAAATTTACTTTGTTGTAAAATTACATGAACAGAATCTTGTAAAGCCTTGAAAGTACAAACTTTCTGACTTCAAATGTTATCTGCTATACTAATTAGGGTGGGTCCTTCCTAAGTTTCTTTTTTTGACCTTTAAACAATTGCTGACTCCTGTCTTTCTTCTCTGATTCCTAGGCAGCATCTCCTCTCCCCTTTCCTCAAGGATATTCAGGCATTCCATTACAATTCCATTCTACTAAGGAAGCTCCACACTCATGTATTATAGCAATAATTTTCTATTGTGTCCATGAAAGAGAAATAGACTGGTTTATGTTACCTGTCCCCATTCTTTCCTGGTCATCAGGTGATTTGCTCATTCTTTTTTCTATTTTTAGATCATGTACATATTATTTATTCATTTATATTCCATCTTTATTATTTTTATAAATAACTCAACACTATCAACTTTGTACATAAGAATCTGTGTCCAGTTGGTCATACTTCTCTGAAGATGGATGATCACAACTGGCTAATGATCTTTGTAAGAATCAGCCTTTGGCCTCTCACAGACTTTCAAGGCATTTTAAGCACATTGACAAATATTGCTTGGAAGTAATTCCCAAGGGAACACTTCATATAGCTAGACACAGCCTTGAAAACAATGCAAGGGGCTATAAGCACCAGGCAACAGAACAGAAGAACTGTAAGAGGAGGCACAGAGGCATGTCAAGGATCTTGGAGTTCATCTCTAATGACCTAAGTGTACCTAACCCACTATAACTACTTAGCCAAAAAGGCATTAAGAGTTGTTAACTTAATCTTACATAGCTTTTTCTCTGGTGATATTACACTAACAACTAGAGCATACAAAACATTATCTAGACCAATACTGAGCTCATCAGTCTGGAACCCACATTACATATCTGATATTAACACAGTTGAGAAAGTCCAAAAATATTTCACAAGAAGAGTTCTCCACTCCTCTACTCATTGCAGAATATCTTATGCCACCAGACTTGAAATTCTAGACCTAGAAAACCAAGAATCATGCTGCCTTTGGTCCAATCTAAGTATAGTATATCAAATCATACATTGCAATGTCCTACCTGTCAATGAATACTTCAGCTTCAACCATAACAACACAAGAGCAAACAATACATACAAACTCAAGGTTAATTGCACCAAACTTGATTGCAGGAAATACGACTTCAGCAACAGAGTGGTCAATGTCTGGAATACTCTACCTGACTCTGTGGATTTCTTCCCCCAAACCCCAAAAACTTTAACCTTAGACTGTCTACTATTGACCTCACCCCTTTCCTAAGAGGTTTGTCAGGGGCATGCATGGGTGCATCAACATGCCTACCGTCTTGTTTTTTTTATTTTTATTTTTTATTTTTCTTATATGTATCCATGTATTCATAACTATGTTTTACTTATACCTATTATCTTGTAAGCAATTGACAAAAATAAATAAATAAAATAAATGTTTCCTGTCAAAAGATAGAGATCAAAAAAAGAATCCTGAAAGTGAAAGCTATAAGAGGTTGCCAATGATAATAATTGAGATACTTTGTCAAAGGGGTTAATTTTCAAATGAGAAAGACCTGGAGAGAAATGGTTCTACCCCAAGAAAATTGGGAAAAGTATATCTGGGTTTCCTGGGACTCTCCTTTGTTAGAGGTATTTAAGCAGAGTTTAGATGGCCATCTGTCAAGTGCAGTGCTAGATTCCTATATTGCGCAGGGAGTTGGGTTTCTAAAGGAACAAAAAACATCAAAAGAATAACAGTTAAGGTGCAGAATCATGGGAGAAGAGACCCAGTTTCAAATCCCCAGAAGTTAATCCAACAAAATTCACTGAGACTAATTTCAAGTTAGTCTATCTCTTTTTCTCAACCCAACCTACTTCCCAGGGTTATTGTTGAGAGAAATAGTGAATGCAAATTGCTTTAAACTCTTGGAGTTTAAATATATTAATCAAAGAAATAAAGCAAGAATTTTGATCCATTCTAAGTGTATGATTACTAAAGTGAGCCTGGCTGGGACCATCTTTGAGGCTTCAGGGTTGCCACAATTACTCAGTAAATGTTTTCTGGAAGCTCACCCAACGTTATGCCCTCTACACACATTGGCATTACAATAGGTCTTGCTAAGATTGGTAGGATTTGTAGTCCCTACACATTTCCAAGGGGCCAGGCTGAGAGAATAGGATTGACCAACAGGAAACTAAGCCCATGTTTCTTTCAAACTGTGGTCATGATACTTCTCAAAGTGGTGGGTGGATTACATTTTAGATCTCATTCCTAATATACATTGGTTTACCATCCCTAACACATAAGTTAAGCCCATGTCAAACTGCCCAACGGATGCAAAAAGGACACAACGGATGAGCAAAATGTTCTATCCGTTGTTATCCGCTCTCAAAAAGGGCAAAAATTTGCATAAGCAGAGCGGATAACACGGAAAGGAATAGACGTGGGAAGGACGCAGAGTGGATGTATAGAGGATGCAGAGCGGATGTATAGAGGATGCGTAGAGGTGGCGTAGAAGATGCATAGAGGATGCAGAGTGGATGTGTAGAGGATGCAGAGCGGATGCAGAGCGGATGCGTAGAGGATGCATAGAGGATGCAGAGCGGATGTGTCGAGGATGCAGAGCGGATGCAGAGCGGATGCAGAGCGGATGAGCTGCATCCGCTTTCATCATTTCTCCATCCGTGCTACTAACGCTGCACGTCCGTTCTGCTTCCTCCCTGCATCTGTTTACCGCTGGAACGGATTTGAGTTGTGCGGATGCACAGCGGATGCCTAGCGGATATAGCAGATGCTTAACAGATGCAGAACGGATGTCCCCCGTATGCCTAGAGGATGCAGAACGGATGCATTGGATACATTTTCCGCTCAAAAGTTTTAGGCAGCCCAAAACTTTCTGAGCGGATGAAACATCAATAAACGGATGCTGGACAGATAGAGAGGAAGCAAAACAGAGGCAGTGAGTACATCGCGTTAACCAACGGATGGCAAGCTTTTTTGTCCGTTTTACATCCTCTTTGCATCCGTTGGTGCAGTGTGACATGGGCTTTACAAGCAGGGTTGGTGTTAAGCCTGGGTTCCCCAACCAGGGTTAGATAGACAAGCTAAACAGAATGTGCAGCGTTAGTCAGATAGGCACACAGATAAATGAGTGAGCTAAGCTTGTATGTTTATTAACATACAGTAAAAATAACAGATACGCTTGTGCTATCAAGAATATAGTTTATTCCAGTATAAGTTAATAGCATAGTCAAATAACAGTCCAATATTCATTTACCATGTAGTCAGTCCATTCAGGGGTATTCAGTTAGCAAAGTCCATGTAGAATATCCTATGTCAGTTCACATACAGATCAGTCCTTTGTTGTCTCTCCCGTTCGAGCAATGCAGTCTTGATTCCAAGCAGTAATCAGGGATCATCAAAGCCAGAGAGAGTGAGCAAGCCGTAGTCTTGCTACTTTTATATTGTTTTCTTAACCACTCCTTTAATTGCTATTTCACAGTTAAAGTTGTATACACTCTAACATACACTAACTATGATTCATAGTTATTATTTCACCTAAACCAGTTAGGGTTAACAATGTTATCCCTAACAGTTGGGCTTCAAAAATTTCATCAATGGGTTCTTTGCCCAGTTGCTGGGTGGGCATGGATATGGTCATGTTGGGCATGGTCTGGTCAGCCTCCTGCATCATGGGGGTTGTTTTCACTTTCCCCAAGCTCTGGAGGCTTTCCCCAAACCTCTGGGAGGGCAAAAACTGCCTTCTCCTGGCTCCAGAGGCTCTCCAGAAGCCAGAAACAGACTCATTTCCAGACTTATGGAACTTCCAGAGCTTCTGGGAAGTCCATTTTCCCCCCTCCCCATGTCCTTCCGAACCCAGGCAAACCCATAGCAGCCTACCCCTGGTTCCAAGAGGATGATCCACCTTGATCATTCATAAAGATGAACTTTATACTGATTTTCTCTCAAACTTGTTTCAATGTTGATTTTTTTTCTACAACTTTTATTGCATTTTGACCAAGAGAGAAAAGCAATACTTGGTTCAGTAAGCATATTTCTGTCATATAATTCTGCTTGATGAATATTCTAATAGGTTGGATGGAGGCATATCATAATGAAAAATACAACATTGCCTTTTGGTGCATATGCTACTTCTGCTGATGATGCAAGGTTGCAAAGAAGAATTTTAAAAATGCATGTAATTACTGACAGACTCCCACAATCAGTTTTGTTTCTGAGATGATATGCATAGGTTTCAGGTAAACTACTAGCTTTTAGAGGGAATAATGCCTTCCAATAAAAATGTTAATTTGGGAAACTTTCAGTAAGTTATAATAGGCCATGTCACAATCATCTAAGTCATCCAGTGGAATTCAGCTTGCCTTCAGAATTTGTGGGTGCTCCATCACTGGAGACTTTTAAGAAGAGTTTGGACATCCATTTGTCTGAAATAGTACAAGGTCTATTGCTTCAGCTGGGGGTTGAACTATAAGATCTCTAAGGTACCTTCCAACTTGACGATGATGATGATGATGTCATCAACTGTGTATTAGAATTAGGTGGCTCAAGAATGCTAGACCAACATTCCCAGTAAACCAAGTAGGAATTCTTCATTAAGAAGTGTGGTGAGTCTATTTGTCTGCAGCTAACACAAATCTATTTGTTGATTGCTAATGAATAACTATCAAATATCACCCAATGTTGTTTTACTCTGGATATTGTTGGAGCCCCAGTGGCAAAGGCCTGTATATTCAGAGTTGCACATTCACAGGCATACTTTGAAAGAGGAAAATTAATTGCACTGTATGTTAATATAATAGAATGCAGAAAATTATCACTAACAATAAACCATGTTTGTACAATGTTATGCAGAAAGGCAGGGTGTTCATTTTATGCGTGAACTGTCAGAAGAATAAATTGCTTTTCTTACTCTGACTTCCCAACTGGACCAATTTAGCCAAAATGCCCTTAATTACCACACCTGTGCAAGGCTCACGTACTGTGAGAAAAGCTTTGGCAGATTACAAGGGAAATTCAACAGAATGAAAAGTTTAATCACCAGTGAAATGTGAATGAAATAGATTCTGCACATGATGGAGCTGTCACAGGTAAAATGTTATTAACTTGATTGTTAGAGTGGATGTTTGTCCTTGTGTTCTTACTAAACCAATGACAAATAGAGCTAAAAGGAAAAAAAAAAACTCTCTCAGATGCCCAGGAGCCTTGATTACAAATAATTTTTTTTAAGCGGAATATGGCTCCAGGTTCAGTTTCAAGTTTGCTTCTCTGCAAACTCAAATCTGAGTTTGTGGCTTGTGGTATCAGCAAGAAGATAATACTTGTCCGTCCACTTTCCACTGCCAATTTTGGATGGATACGATGATTGCATATTTTAAACTTTTTATACCCATTCATTCTTCTGCAGCTGCATGCTTTCTCTTATTTTCAAACGGGGAAGCTGCAACTTCTTTTGTAACTAAAGTGTGCAATTTGATACCAACACCACCTGTACTGACTTTATATTCTTTCCACTGCTTGTGAGAATGTAAGTCACTTTTTTTAGTGCTGTTTAACGGTTACTAAATCAATGGTTGTAAATCAAGGACTACCTGTATCCTACCAATATTAATCTGGTCTAATCATGACTTTCTGGGTTGTTGTGGTGGCACAGTGGTTAGAATGTGGTACTGCAGGCTGACTGTCGGCTGCCAGCTGTTCAGCTTTGTTCGGGTATTTTCCCACGTCATTGTAGTTGTGCTTTTAAAGTTGTAGCAACGTTTCAGCAGAATCTCATCTGCCATCATCAGGCTTCTGCATTGTGTTCATCGATGAGTCAGACTTTCACAGCCATTTCAGTTTTAAATTTGGGGCTAGCCTATGCTGTGCCAGAATGTTTTTTTCTTCATCCTGATTGGTTGGGAGTCTTGGTCTGTATTTATTGGTCTTGGAGTTTGCTATGTTCTGCTTGATTGGTGTTTCTAATATCTTCTGTCTGTTTTGTGGCTTTTTTTGTGTCTTGATTGGCTGGCAACATTGTGTTCCTGTATTGGAGGCTTTTAGTGCAGCTTGGCTCTGAGTAAATGGATGGCCCCAAATTTAAAACTGAAATGGCTATGAAAGTCTGCCTCACAGACGAACACAATACAGAAGCCTGATGATGGCAGATGAGATTCTGCTGAAACGTTGCTACAACTTTAAAAGCACAACTACAATGACGTGGGAAAATAACCGAACAAAGCTGAACAGCATACATGTAAGTACCCGTGAAAACTTATGAATATATATATGTATTTTTTTAAAAAAAAATCCAAAGTTAAAGGATAAATATCAAAAGTATAAAATTAGAAAAAGAAGAAAGTTCAGAAGAGAATAAAAATAAAAGTGCAGAGAAGAAAAAAGAAAAAAAATGAAAAATAGAAAAAGAATGACTTTTGACTTTCTTTAGTATATTTATATGTATAAGAATAATACATCAAACTCTTACTCTGACATTTATCTGTTATTTAGACAATCCCATTGAAAACTACTCATGAAATCCCCAAATCAGATTTTCATTTCTTTCAGTTTCTCTCAAAAAGTCCTGTAATTGTTTCCAAGTAGAAATAAAATTTGTGAAAGTCTTTTCTTTCATCAAAGCTGTCAAATTCACCATCTCCACCAATTCCACTAGTTTCACTATCCATTCTTCTATTACAGGTAATATATTTTATTTATATATAAATCCTTTCATTCCCCACCAGTCAGTTAGAATTGAAGAATTTCTTGGATGAAACAAAATTTTTTCAGAGAAAAAGCAAGAAAGTCATGAGCTGGATGATTCAGAATCTCTATAGACATTTGGATTATCTTGTTCCTTTTTTGATTCCTAGACTAATCTTTTTGTGTGAAGTTGTGGTCTGTGGTTGTGTCTCATCTTCTGTGTGGGTGTGAGTCTGCTTTCTACCTGGAAATGTGGTGGTAGAAATGAAATAATTACAAATGAACTTCACACAAAAAGATTCCTCCTAAACCAAATCAACAAAGATCTCCTCACACTTCATCTCAGACTCAGCCACAAGATTCACCCCGCACTTTGGGACAAATCCAAACAACTCGCTGTCTGGAGAACCGAAACACAGACCACCCTCAAGACACACACCAACAAACTCAAAAAACTACAACACCAGAAACTACCTCCTCCCCCCTCACAGCCGCACATGAAACAAACAGTGCATAACATCTCAGACAAGATCCTCACTGAAGCCAAAACCAATGTCCTTTTTAAAGGATTCAACTTTGCTGTCGTTCCCAAACACATCCCCACAGAAACCATCATATGCAGAATTAAAACCAGCCTGACCCAAACCAACCCAGATGATGCTAACAGAATCAGACTTGAAATCACCAACATCCTCTGCAGTAGCAAACCACCCAAAAGCAACTTATCCAAAGAAGAACAAACTGCAGTACTTAATCTGAAAGAAGACACCAGCATAATAATCCTTCCAGCAGACAAAAGCAATGCAACAGTGGTTACGAACACATCTGACTACCAAATCAAGTTAACCAACCTACTCCAAGACCCCACATACAAACCCCTAAACACAGAACCCACCACGGATCTAGAAAAAATCACCAGATCCAAAATAAAAGTCTCCCCCATCAGCGAAGAAATCCAGCAAAGAATCATATCCAGAGAGAAATCATCCAGATGCCCTAAGCTTTATGGTCTCCCCAAGATACACAAAGAAGGAACCCCACTTAGACCAATTGTCAGCTCCATAGGCTCACCTCTACAAAACCTAGCCAAATTTCTCACCAAACAACTACAGCACTATGCAGAATCCATCAACTCACATGTAAGAAACTCATTCCAGTTCATTGACATCATAAAGAAATAAAACTTACAACCCAATGACCTACTAGTGAGCTTCGATGTCATATCCCTCTTCACCCAAGTGCCTATAAAAGAAGCCTTGACAGCCATTCAAAACAAATACAACCCCCCAGCACATCCTAGATCTGACCAACCACTGCCTATCCAATACATACTTCATCTACAATGGACACAAAAATACAAATAGAAGGAGCACCCATGGAATCACCCCTCTCACCTGTCATTGCAAACCTCTACATGGAACACTTTGAAACACAAGCTCTAGAAAAATATGATCACAAACCCAAACTCTGGCTCAGATACGTAGATGACACATTCATAATCTGGCCACATGGGAAAGAAAAACTGAACAACTTCCTCACACACCTCAACAGCCTAAACCCCAAAATACAATTCACCATGGAAACAGAAGCTAACAATCAACATCCCTTCCTAGATGTCTTAGTACACAAAAAATCCAATGGCTTCCTAGAACACAAAATCTACCAGAAGAAAACACATACAAACCACTATCTACATGCACTCTCACACCACCACCCAGCACAGATCAATTCTATAGCTGAGACACTCATCTCCAGAACAAAATAATTAGCTGACGAACAACAGCTAAAAACTGAACTACACACTCTCACTAATGTAATAACAGCCAATGGATTCGAAAGAAAGATTACCCACCTAATCCAAAAAGAAACCCCAACCAAAATCCAAGACAGAGAACAAAAGAACAGCAAAGCCCTCCTCCCATATATAAAAGGCACTACAGACAAAATCAGCAAAATCCTCCAAAAACACAACATTAAAACAGCATTCTGCACAAACAGAAAAATATCCACCATCCTAAGAAACCCTAAAGACAAAATCGAGTTAGAAAACCAAGGAGTATACGAAATCCCTTGGACCGCCTGACCCACCACATACATCGGACAAACTATTAGAAGAATAAGTGCACGCATTGAAGAACACAGGGCCTCAATCAAAAAAGAACTGACCTCTTCCCTGGTCCAACACCTCAAAGCCACAGGACATGAGATTGAGTTTAAAAATACCAAAACAATTGCCAAAACCGAACACTTCAACAACAGAATAATCAGAGAAGCCATAGAGATATAAAAATGCCCACACAGCGTGAATAAATGAGATGATACCTCCCGCCTACCAGCCACTTGGAAACCCACCCTCATTAACAAACAAGTACCTAACATGAAGAATGACACCACACCCATACCAACAAGGGCCACACAAGATGCTTCCACCACACTTCCACACAGAAAGCAGACTCACACCCATACAGAAGATGAGACATGACCACGGACCAGAAGCCATACCGCAGCTGCATGACTACCCACTTCAAACCCCTTCGACCCATACATGAAGCAAATTGATGCCCACATGAAGATGTGGCATGACCACGAATGCGAAGCCAAACAACAGGATCACAGCTCACCAGTTCAAATCCCCCAGCAACTAAGACTAACCTGAGCACAACCAAGCCCCCACCTGAACAGAACACACCCCCAGCCAATCAGAACAAAGCCATTCCCTCAACCAATCAGAACACAGTCAAACCCCCACCCAATCAAGTCACACCCCCACTAGCAGTTAAAAGGAAGAAGCAGCTGCAAGCACACATTACTCCGAGAAGCACAAAGCCGAAGACACAAGCCTGAAGATGATGAATGAGACTTCATCAAAACGTTGCCGAGATATTTCCAATTTTACGTGGAAGAAAACCTGAATAATCAAAGATACACACACACACACACACACACACACACACACAGACAAATAGATAGATAGATAAATATAGATATATCTACATAAGTTTTCTTAAGTTTTTGCGGGTACTTACATGGAGGCTGTTCAGCTCCATTCAGTTTCAGTTCGGGTATTATCCCACATCATTGTAGTTGTGCTTTTAAAGTTGTAGCAATGTTTTGTCAGAATTCTGAAGATGAACTCAATACAGAAGCCTGATGATGGCAGATGAGATTCTGCTGAAACGTTGCTACAACTTTAAAAGCATTTCAATGATGTGGGATAATACCCGAAGGAAGCTGAACTGCATTCATTTAAGTACCCGCGAAAATTTAAAAAGAAATAAATAGCCAGATCAAAAGCTATGAGAAGCTGGAAGTTAAAAGAGCAGGAAAATTATGACCTGAAATTCCTATGCAGCTGCAGAGACAACAATGCAACACCAACCTGCTTCAAATGAACATTTCATCACAGCATAGCAGCTACTAAACGTATCCTGAAAAGAACAGAAATGGCTCTACTCAGCAACGAGGTTCACAGTAAGAGATTCCAATTGGTTCATTTAAACAAAGATTTGCTAGCACTACACCTGGAATTGAGCAGCAAAATCCACCCTCTACTTTGAGATAAGATAAAACAATTTACAACTTGGAGAGCTGAAACTGAAACCACTTACAAAAATGAAAAACTCTTGAAGAAACTAATGAAATTAGAACATGACAACAAACCTCCAACAACTCACAACAACACCTGAAACAATTAGTATATAACGTTTCCAACAGAGAACTCACCAAAACAGAAAAAGATGTCCGAACCAAAGGATTCAATTATGCCATAGCACCCAAACAAATCCCCACAGAATCCATCATATGTGCAGTGGAATCCAGCCTAACCAAATTAAATACAGATGAAGCTGACAGAATAAGGCACCAGGTTTCCAACATTCTATGCACAAGCAAACCACCCAAAAGCAAATTGCACAAAGATGAATTCAGAGCGTTACAAACTCTGAAAAATGATAACAGCATAATAATACTCCCAGCAGACAAAGGAAATGCCACAGTAGTAATGGATAGAAAAGACTACGAAAAAAAAATTGACAGACCTACTCCAAGACTCCACATACAAACCTATAAACACAGACCCAACCACATATCTGGAAAAATTAACCAAGAAGAAAATTATGACCAGCAACATAATCAAAGAAATCCAAGAGATGATCATACCAAGAGAAAAATCTTCTAGATGCCCCAAATTATACGGCCTCCCAAAAATACACAAAGGAGGCATACCTCTCAGACCCATAGTCAGCTCCAAAGGAGCACCATTACAAAACCTAGCTAAACACTTAGCAAAACAACTACAGCCCCATGCTGAAACCAAAGCTTCATATGTACAAAACTCATATCACTTCTTAGAAATGATCAAAGATCCACACGTGGAACAAGAAGATCTGCTTGTAAGTTTCAATGTGGTTTCACTATTCACTGAAGTCCCGATAAAAGAAACTCTTGAAATCATAAAAAATAAATACCAACCAGCTAAAGACCTCATGGAACTAACAGAACACTGCTTAACCAACACAAATTTCATATACAAAGGACAAAGATACAAGCAAATTGAAGGAGCACCCATGGGATCACCACTGTCACTCGTCATTGCAAACCTGTTCATGGAAGAATTCGAATCCAGACCCCTGGCTAATGCCACCCACAAACCCACACTATGGTTAAGATACATCGATGACACATTTGTGATTTGGCCCCATGGAAAAGAAAACCTAAACAATTTCCTAACACACCTAAACAGCACACACCCCAAAATCAAGTTAACCATGGAAATGGAAATAAACAAACAACTATCATTCCTAGATGTACTAATCTACAAAAGAACAGATGGCACACTAGGACACACCGTATACCAGAAGAAAACACACACCAACCGCTACCTCAACACCCAATCCCACCACCACCCAGCACAGATAAATTCCATGGCCAAAACACTAATTACCAGAAAGAAACACCTGGCAGACAAGACACATATAAAGACTGAACTATGAACCCTGAATAAAGTATTGACAGCCAACGGCTTCCACAAAAACAAAATCACCAGCTTGATCCACAAAAACACACCAAGACATAACAGAGACCTAGAAGATCAACAGATCTATGGAACAGCTGTCCTAATTACATAAGAGGTACTACAGACAAAATCAGTAAGATACTACACAGGCATCACATCAAGATTGCCTTCAAAACAGACAAAAAAATAGCAGCCATCCCTAAAAACTCCAAAGACAAAATTGCCCTGGAAAACCAAGGCATATATGAAGTTCCCTGTGCATCATGCCCGGCCACATACATTGAACAGACAAATAAAAGAATAAGTACCCGCCTAGATGAACACAAAAATGCAGTAAAAAAGCTAGAACATACCTCCTCACTAGTCCAACACATGAAAACCACAGGTCACAACATCAACTTCAACGGCACTAAAACCCTAGCCACTATAGAAAACCCCAACCACAGAATCATCAAAGAAGCCATAGAGATTGAAAAAAGACCTGACAGCAGGAATAGAAGAGATGATTCCACCAGACTGTCAATCTTTGGAAGCCTGCACTCTCAAACAGAAAGATCTCCATGCCACAAGCCAGGCAAACACCTGGGCAAAAACAGACTCCCTCTGATAGCTCCAACCTCACCCCCCCACCAGGCACCCAGGTGAAACCCAGCTTGCTAATGAAGAGCAGCCGTCCCTTCACACGGAGCCAAGCTGCACTAAAAGCCTCCAACACAAGAACAGAGTGTTGCCAGCCAATCAAAGCCACAAAACAGACAGAAGAAACCAGAAACACCAATCAATCCAACTCCAAGTCCAATGAACACAGGTCCAGGCTCCCAGCCAATCAGAATGGACTAGCCTCAAATTTGAAACCAGGAACTAACTCTACACAGAAGCCTGAGAATGGCAGAAGAGATTCTGCTGAAACGTTGCTACAACTTTAACAGAACTACAATGACGTGGGATAATACCCGAAGGAAGCATTTAGTGCAGCTTAGGTTTTCGCGGGGACTTACATGTGTGCTGTTTAGCTTCCTTCAGGTATTATCCCACGTCATTGTAGTTCTGTTAAAGTTGTAGCAACGTTTCAGCAGAATCTCATCTGCCATCCTCAGGCTTCTGTATGGATATGGGTCTTACAGCTCCTGGTTTTAAATTTGAGGCTGGTCCATTCTGATTGGTTGGGAGCCTGGACCTGTGTTGATTGGACTTGGAGTTTGATTGATTGGTGTTCCTGGTTTCCTCTGTCTGTTTTGTGGCTTTGATTGGCTGGCAACACTCTGTTCTTGTGTTGGAGGCTTTTAGTGCAGCTTGGCTCCGTGTGAAGGGACGGCTGCTCTTCATTAGCAAGCTGCTATTCATTAGCAAGCTGGGTTTCACCTGGGTGCCTGGTGGGGGGGTTAGGTTGGAGCTATCAGAGGGAGTCTGTTTTTGCCCAGGTGTTTGCCTGGCTTGTGGCATGGAGATCTTTCTTTTTGAGAGTACAGGCTTCCAAAGATTGACAGTCTGGTGGAATCATCTCTTCTATTCATGCTGTCAGGTCTTTTTTCAATCTCTATGGCTTCTCTGATGATTCTGTGGCTGGGGTTTTCTATAGTGGCTAGGGTTTTAGTGCCATTGAAGTTGATGTTGTGACCTGTGGTTTTCATGTGTTGGACTAGTGAGGTGTGTTCCAGCTTTTTTACTGCATTTTTGTGTTCATCTAGGCGGGTACTTATTATTCTATTGGTGTGTCCAATGTATGTGGCCAGGCATGATGTACAGGGAATTTCGTATATGCCTTGGTTTTCCAGGTCAATTTTTGTCTTTGGGGTTCCTTAGGATGGCTGCTATTTTTTTGTCTGTTTTGAAGGCAGTCTTGATGTGATGCCTGTGTAGTATCTTACTGATTTTATCTGTGGTACCTCTTATGTAGGGCAGGACAGCTGTTCCATGGATCTGTTGGTCTTCTAGGTCTCTGTTATGTCTTGGTGTGTTTTTGTGGATCAAGTTGGTGATTTTGTTTTTGTGGAAGCCATTGGCTCTCAATACTTCAGTCAGGGTGCATAGTTCGGTCTTTATATGTGTCTTATCTGCCAGGCATTTGGTTCTGATAATTAATGTTTTCGCTACGGAATTTATCTGTGCTGGGTGGTGGTGGGATTGGGCGTTGAGGTAGCGGTTGGTGTGTGTTTTCTTTTGGTATATGGTGTGAAACCCAGCTTGCTAATGAATAGCAGCTTGCTAATGAAGAGCAGCCGTCCCTTCACACGAAGCCAAGCTGCACGAAAAGCCTCCAACACAAGAACAGAGTGTTGCCAGCCAATCAAAGCCACAAAACAGACAGAGGAAACCAGGAACACCAATCAATCAAACTCCAAGTCCAATGAACACAGGTCCAGGTTCCCAACCAATCAGAATGGAGCAGCCTCTAATTCAAAACCAGGAGCTGTAAGACTCATATCCATACAGAAGCCTGATGATGGCAGATGAGATTCTGCTGAAACTTTGCTACAACTTTAACAGAACTACAATGACGTGGGATAATACCCGAAGGAAGCTAAACAGCACACACACACACACACACACACACACACACACACACACACACATATATATATATATATATATATATATATACACATATATACACACATATATATATACACATATACATACATATATACATATATACATATATACATATATACATATATACATA
>BLBF01000017.1:4283850-4300169 GCA_015471245.1 Laticauda colubrina | reverse complement strand
CTTGGCTTCGTGTGAAAGGACGGCTGCTATCCATTAGGAAGCTAGGTTTCACCTTGGTGCCTGCTGGGGGGGTGTTTGAGTTGGAGGCATCAGAGGGTGTCTGTTTGTGCTCAGGTGTTTCTCTGTTTTGTGGTGTGGAGATCTTTCTATTTGAGAGTGCAGGCTTCCAAATGATTGACAGTCTGGTGGAATCATCTCTTCTATTCATGCTGTCAGGTCTTTTTTCAATCTCTATGGCTTCTCTGATGATTCTGTGGTTGGGGTTTTCTATAGTGGCTAGGGTTTTAGTGCCATTGAAGTTGATGTTGTGACCTGTGGTTTTCATGTTTTGGACTAGTGAGGAGGTGTGTTCCAGCTTTTTTACTTCATTTTTGTGGTCATCTAGGCGGGTACTTATTCTTCTATTGGTCTGTCCAATGTATGTGGCCGGGCATGATGTACAGGGAACTTCGTTTATGCCTTGGTTTTCCAGGTCAATTTTTTCTTTGGGTTTTTTAAGTCTGGCTGCTATTTTTTTGTCTTTTTTGAAGGCAGTCTTGATGTTATGCCTGTGTAGTATCTTACTGATTTTTTCTGTAGTACCTCTTATGTAGGCCACATACATTGGTGTTCAATGTTGCATTCTGGGTTTTAGTCTCGCTTCAAGCTTGGGGTCTAAGTTTGTGTTCTTGGCATGTGTCAGCTTGTTTGTTTTGGGATCGGGGGGTGCAACAGCTGGTGAGGCAGCCGTGGTCTGTTTTCTGGATGGTGGTTGTCTTTCATTTGTCGGATGGGCTTGGGCGTAGGCCTGATGAGGGGGATTGGCAGTGGTGTCCCATGTTGTTTCAGGTCTGGTGTTGGTTTTCATGGCTGGAACTCATTTGTTGGTGAGGGCTAGCTTCCAGATGTCTGGTAGGTGAGAGGTATCGTCCCATCTATTCATGTTATGGGCATGTTTCTCTATCTGAATGGCTTCCCTGATTATTCTCTTGCTGGAGTGTTCAGTGTTGAATCAGCCCAGATAGATATCAGATCAAGTCTTTCCTAGGGTCATTAGAGTGTCATACAAACCTAGATTTAGATAGCTATTCTTCTATCAGTGAGAAATATCCTGCTTTTCATTCCCCCTTCATATTATGAATTACCATTTTCTGTTTACTATACATAGATGATTATAATCTGCATAGCTACGATCAGTTGCATGGTCTTTCCAGCTTTTGCCTTTTTCTCTCTCTCTTTCTCTAAAGACTTTTTCCAGTTTTCTGTCCCTCAATTCTTGTCTTACTAGTTTTTCATCAAAGTAAGCCAAGTTAGGTCAATTGAAAATACTAGAAGGTTTATCACAGCTTTTCATTTGTATTTTGTATCTGTTCAGTTCACCTCATTCTTAACATTCACCTTTTTTAGTTCTTCAATAGATTGCTGTGTTTTATGCTAGCAATTCCTTATTAGCAGCCAATTTAAGTTAGATGCACAATTGGAGAATATATCTTTTCCTTTATGACATTATTCATTGCTTATTTTTGAGAGGGGAAAGTACAATTTCTCCTAGCTGTATCTCAGTCTCCTTCTTTATGAAGGAAAGAAACACTGAGACTCAAATGTTATCCTTCCCCTGAAAAGGGAAAAGAAAACAGACTTTGTGGTCCTGACCGAACACAAGGTCTAATGATAGCAATAACTCAAAACTAATCTAAATAGGAAGTAGTGGGGTTTCCCCCCCCAGTTTTATTTCTATGAAATTAATTTCCCAGTGTGATGAAAGTTCTGATGAAAGGCAGTTGTCTCTCTCTATAGATAGACAAAGGGAGTTATGAAAAATATTCAAGAAAAACTATTTGTAAATATATGATAGGATTACATGTGTGCTCTCGGATTTAAACAATGCTTGTTAATGTAACATATGCTTTCTACATATTGATTAATTGACTAAATGTATTTATTTTTAATCCTGTAATCCCTTTTATCAGGGTGGACTTGGGGTGAATGATGGAACTGAGTGATTACTCGCCAGATGCCCTTCCTGATATCTGTACAGAATTCTTAGCAAAGAATTCTTCTTTGTGCCCTGATAGAGAAACATTTGTTATTGTCAGGGATTGAACTCTCAACCTTTCACGTGTGAGGTGAGCATCTTTACTTCTAGGCCAATATGCCCCTCGATTGACTAAATTGTAATCTCACCAAAATCTCATGATTCTTGTATTGTACAAGATGTGGAGGAAGAATCCAGAGTAGGAACAGTGGTGCAAAGTGTGTAGGAAATGGCTTCTGAAGAATAAGTTTCTTCTGGAAAACTTCGTGTAAATGTCTTTTTTTTAAAACCAATGATCTGACAAAATACTAACAAACTGTCACAACGGATGTAATCATTGCCCTTCCTCTAATGCAGCATCTTGGAAGCAGGTCTTAATGTATCTGTCACTCTTCTTTTTTCATTCCTCTTAATTCTATCCTGCAGGCACAAACTTGTGTAGAAGGTGCTTAACTGTGTTAATTAAAGATACCAGCCAAGCACCAGTGCTTAAAAATGAAGCTGCCAGTGATATGGTCTCCTTTAGAAAGATAGATTGATATAAAGCTTCAACCAATTGCTCTTTAAATCCTGCTGCCACTAGCTATTGAGTTGCAAAATAACAAGTAACAGAAGGGTGGGGGGAGGGAAATAAAAGATACAAGTTTTATGGAGATTGTGTTGCTAAATCTCTATTTTGATAGAATATCTTTTTAAAATGATTATATTTTAGATTATGTTCAGAAAATGAATATTAAAGGTTCTCCAGGGAGCAATAAGCATAGCCAAAATACTTTAATTAATAAATACTCCAGAAAGAACAACTTTCACTTCCATCTCACATGTTTTATTCAGATTTTGCACTTAAAGGGAGTGTTTCTGATTTTGGCACAAAATCCCAAGTCAATTCTAAGTGTTCCCTGTGCATATTCACTTAAAGAAACTATCACAAAGCTTTGCTTTTCAAATTGTCATCATAAACCATTGGCTCATGTTCATGTTCAACCTTCAATTGAATTTAAGAATTTTATTATGTATTAAGTGCACGGACTTATAATGTTGTTATTACTGCAATTTAATTTAATTTAGTAATTTACTCTAATTTAATTTTTACATTTAATTTAATTTTTATTTAGGCTACATTCAAATCCAGAATGACTCTTGGCAGCTCACAATGGGCGAAAGAGAATACAACTTAATACAATTTTTAAAAGCCAACAAAAACAGATAGGATAAGAACAAGATAGAGGAAAAGATGGCCAATCCATCCAACAACACAAGGTACATATATCAACCAAACTCAAATAACCAAGTCTTCAAGGTCCTTCAGAACACTAGTAATATTATTGTTTTTAAATGAATCTATGCACACATGGCTATGGGATGAGGTGGCTCGGTGACTAAGATGCTGAGTTTGTTGATCAGAAAGTTTGGCAGTTTGGCAATTCAAATCCCTGGGACAACATTACTTGTCCCAGCTTCTGCCAACCTAGCAGTTCAAAAGCATGTAAAAATGCAAGTAGAAAAATAGGGACCACTTTGGTGGGAAGATAACAGCATCCCGTGCACCTCCAGTGTTTAGTCATGCCGGCCACATGACCGTGGAGAGGTCTTCAGACAATGCTGGTTCTTCAGCTTTGTAATGGAGATGAGCACTGACCCCTAGAGCTGGAAATGGCTAACATGTATGTGCGAGGGAAACCTTTACCTTTACCTTTACCTTACACTGGCTACATTTAGTGCCAATGGCAATATAATAAGATTTAAAACAATTGTTGATATCATCATTGCTGAAATGATTATTTATAATCAGCAATACAAATCTTAGAAGAACTTAGTTTACCTTCCATAACAAAAAAAGTGAAATGAAAGTGAAAAGATCCATGCTGAAAGGATCATGAAGAACAGGTAAGCTCAAAGCTCAATTCTTGGCTGATTTCCATGGTTAAGGAAAGAGTGAATTCTGAGTTTCCTGCTTCTGGTTTAGAGCCTTAACCGTTATACTGGATTGGGTCTCTCCCATACACTGATACTTGAATGAGAGTATATCTTTTCCAAGTTTATCCAAAATTAGTTTTTCTCTTCCCCATAGTGTATATATATACACACACACACACACACACACACACACACACACACTTGAGAAGTCTTGGGGTTCTGACTTTGCAGTGCATTCTTATCCATCTTTATTGTTATATTTCCTGGGGTAAATGTATGCTGTATTATATGGCCTTAACAGCCTCAGGACCAAGACATGGAGAGTTAAGCACTGAAGCTGGCAGTTAAAACTGTGATCATTTCATTGACTCAGGTCCATTAAGAAGCCATTTGCTTACTTAGTATAGCTCTGCAGCAATGCAATTAAATTGTTGCTGTTTGGCTTTTCCTCATGCTCAGCTATGTTACACCCTATGGCTTCTTGCCACTTTGAGAATATTTTAAAACTGAAAAGCAGTTTATATGCTTTCTTGAAAAAAAATACTATGATGAGAAATTAATGGCAAATATCTGCCATTTAGAAGAATGAAAGGTCAAATTCACTGAATTGTTACCCATAACTACAATTTTCATGGGTACAGTTATGCAGGTCTTGGCGTGTTTGGGTCTTTTCCCATGTAGGATTGAGAGTATCTTGGCGACATTTTGACAAGGTCCCATTCGCCATCTTTAGGCTGGTGCCTTCAGCTTCATGCTTGTGCAAGCAAAGTGTGATTGGAGCTGACATCTCTCTATAAATACTGATGGGGAGGTTGGCTGTGTTGTCATTTCTTGTTTGGTTGATGGAATTGATGTTTGCAGATTGGCTGGCTTTTTTGTAAGAAATGTGTGGCTGAGGTATTGGCTGTGTATTTATCAGCCTCCTGTGTTGTTACAACCTGGGTCATGGGCTGTGTGATGACCTTCTGAGTTCTATTGTTTTGACATCCTGGGTCTTGTGCTGTAATCTCCAGGGTTGCAATGACCTGGGTCATGGACTATGTGATGACCTTCTGAGTTCTATTGTTGTGACATCCTGGGTCTTTGGCTGTAATCTCCTGGGTCTTTGGCTGTGTTGTAACATCCTGAGGTTTTGTGGTGCAGCCTCCTAAGTTCCATGATGTGATATCCTGAGAGGGTGGCTGTGATGTGACATTTCGGGTTTTGGTTTGGCTCCGAGTTTGAGGCCTGGCTATGTGTTCATGGCATGTGTCCATTTGCCTGGTTTGGGGGTCGGGGTGTGTGGCAGCTGGTGATGCAGTGTGGTCTGGTTTCTGGACGGTGGTTGCCTTTTGTCTATGGGGTGGTTTTGGACTTGAGTCTGGTGAGGGAGATTGGTGGTGGCGTCATGTGTTGTTTTGGGTCCACTGTTGGCTTTCATGGCTGGGACACATTTGTTGGTAAGGGCTAATTTCTAGATGTCTGGTAGGTGGGAGGTATCATTCCATTAATTCATGTTATGGGGGTGTTTCTCTATTTCAATGGGAAGCCATCAATTTTCTAATTCCCCCCAAATGATGCACCTTTGAAGATTTTTAATATGTCCACTTGTTCATTTAGAAATAGTCCTGGGGAAATGGCTTCAAAAGTGTACATGTCAATAGGTCCCGAATATGAAACCTTACTTTGAGATGATTTTTTTTCATAAAATATTGATTAGTTTGAATATTGAACACAGTGATGTGTTCACAGATTTGATATATATGTATATCTGTGAATGTGTGTGTGTAGCAGAGACTGCAAATACATCAGCCATCAGATGCTTTCCTTTAGGAGCAAAGCTGCATGGAAACTGATTTTTGAATCATTTGCAAAGAAAGCCGTGGCTGTAAGTTATTTTTTTTTAATGTTGGTATAGGTTGCTCATTGCCTTCATGTTCATTACATCTTCCTTTGTTCTCATCCAAAATGTGACTACATATTCCATTTTACAATATTTAATATGTACATATATTGAGATCAGTCCATGAATGTTTCATTCCATATGTTTTTTTTTAAAGAAAACTTTGTAGTACTTTTGGTCAGGGAGGATCTTGGCCAAAGGGTCTGCATCCATAGGTGGAATTCTTTAAATTGAATGAATGGAATCAGATATAGATCTCAGCTATTAAGCTAGCAAGTTTGTTGTAATTTTTTCAAAATTTCCTTGCACTCAACCCAGAAAAAAGTTTTGTCCCTGAGAAATAGTAAATATTCCTCAATCTGCACTTTGATTGCTGACTTCGTGAATGTCTTAGGCCTCTTCAAAACAATGACAAAAAACATAATCACCAGATAATCGTAAAGTTCTTCTCTGTTATAATTTTAACATTTAAAAGGAAGGCTTCCTCTGTATTGCTTCGGTGTAATAGCTTTGTTAAAAGCATATCTTGTGCCACTGGGATCAAATTTCAATGTCCACCTACGAGTCCTTTTCACTTCAAACTGTTGGAAGAATTATCCTTCTGGGTTCAATTCCAAGTGGGGAAAAAGACACTGGAAACATGGAGGCTGTTTGGGAAGATGGTTTAATGGTGGACAGGACCACATGGCTTAGAGCTCCAAAGTGAAAAGGATGATCACATGCTCCAAGGTGAAAAGAGAAGATCAAGAAGGGCTGATATGCTGAGAATGCCTGGGTTTTATAACCTATGTTGGGATTTGAATTGGAGCTTGTGTTCTGATTGGTTGTCAGACTACCATGGGGCCATGCAGGGGCAACTCTGTAGGCTGTCCTGAGTTCCAAGCTTGGTTGAGCCATGCTGGATAATGATGCACTAAAAGGGCTTTTGGGCAATTGCTATAATTTTGTCTGGAGTATGTAAAGTATTCTGGCCCAGGCCTTAATGGCTCACCCATTAACAAATGTGGGGGTGAGCTTCTGCTTCTGAGGTGTTTCTGCTCTTGAGTTTCTGCTCTTTTTTAGGGGATATATTCTGCCTTTTTAATATTTCCTAGGATATTTCAATTTTCTGGGCGAGGTGTGGGTGCTCACTTCCCACAAAACTGTGTGACTGAGTTATTTTTGAAGGCTGAAAATTTCCTTGAATTATGGAAATAGATCACTCACCCACCATGTTTTATTTTTCAAAAAGAAGTAGATTTTCTTCTTTTCTTCAGCAGATTTTCTACTACTATTACTGCATGCATACACACACACACACGCATACACACACATGCACACACACACACACACACACACACACACACACAGTGCCAAACTATTATAAAAGCATAGCTTTACAGTTATAAGTTTTAAATTTGTTCTGGAGGAACTGAAGAGGACACTGAACAAGGATTACAGAAAAGGCCTTTAGATCACATTCACTTTATGCCTGGATAACATTTCAATAAGCTTGTTCCTTCTGCTTTTAAAGATCATGTTATGCCCTTATATACACATTTACATGGACCTTTATTACCAGACAGCAGGCAGATGTGCCAGGAGATACAATGTTGTTTAAATAGCAACAATATAAATGAGCTCACTAGTGGACAGGGAGGGGAAAAAACCCTCTGCAATTTGCTCAATGATGCTGCAAATGAAGCATTTCTACTTTACGTTGCCAACTTTCATTTGTTTACCAGAACCTAATTTGTAGAGTTATTGGCAGTATCAGTAACTGTGGTTTTGTTCTATTAAGTGAAGAAGCCAATGTCCATTTCAGTGGCACTATGTAGTTGCTCCATATGATATAATTGACTGCTATTCTTTTTCTTAGGAACTATAAAATGTATCAACAATTGTAATATGCATATTAATTTCTTCTATCACAGACATCTACATACAACTTTAGAATAATAAAGCAATGTATTAAGCAACAATATATGTAGATATCCATAACCAACCCTTTGGGAGAAATATGATTTTTGTACTTTGGCATTTAGCATTTGTAAGTCTTTCAGAAGACCATTAGAGTGAGTATGTATGTATGTATGTATCTAGCTATGTATAGATAGAGAGATGATAGATAGATGATAGATAGATAGACAGACAGACAGACAGACAGACAGATAGAAAGGTAGGCAGGCAGGCAGGCAGACAGACCTTGGTTTCTCCTGCAGTCTGACCCAGAATATCTGTGTGCCCAGTGAGAGAATAGAGATTTAAAAGATTTAACAGATAATCAGAGTTGGAAGGAACCTTGTAGGTCATCTAGTCCAACCCTCCACCCAAGCGGCAGACCCTACACCATTTCTGACAAATGGCAGTCCAATCTCTTCTTGAAAGTCTCAAGTAATAGCACTCCCACAACTTCCAAGGGCAAGCTGTTCCATTGGTTGATGTTCTCACTGTCAGAAAGTTTCTCCTTGTTTCCATGTTAAATCTCTCCTTGTTCAGTTTCCATCCATTATTCCTTATCTGGCCTACAGGAGCTTTAGAAAATAGCTTGACCCCTTCCTCCCTGTGGCAGCCCCTCAAATATTGGAAGACCACTATCATGTCTCCCCTGGTCCTTCTCTTTACTAGACTAACCAAGCCCAGTTCCTGCAATCGTTCATTGTATGTTTTACCCTCCAGTCCCCGAATCATCCTGGTTGCTCTTCTCTGTACTTTTTATAGAGTCTCAACATCTTTTTTATAATGTGGTGAACAAAACTGGATGCAGTATTCTATGTGTAGTCTTTATAGAGTGGTATTAGTACTTCCCTTGATCTTGATTGTATCCCTCTGTTCATACAATTTAGGATTGCATTAGCTTTTTTGGCTGCTGCTGCACACTGCTGGCTCAAATTTAGCTGGTTGTCCATTAAGACTCCAAGATCCCTCTCACAGTTACTGCTATTGAATCTGGTTTCACCCAGTCTATATGTGTACTTTTGGTTTTTCTTGCCTAAGTGTAGGACTTTACTTTTCTCTACACTGAATTTCATTTTATTAGATATGGCCCAGGGTTCTAGTCTGTCAAGATCCATCTGGATCTTGAGCCTATCTTCTTGGGTGTTAGCTGTTCCTGCCAGCTTAGTATCATCTGCAAATTTGATAAGTTCCCCTTCTATTTCCTCATTGTTCTGTATCCTATACTATATCTTTTTACTATTCTGTATCCTGTACAGATGCAGATGGATAAACTCCACAAAACATCCATAACAAAGTATTTTTATTGGTTCATCAGGTATCCTCATAACTCATATTTGTGATGAAGTTCTTTAATGATCAATCCTTTGAATATCTGTCTTGTAGGTAAAAAGATGATAAAGCCTCAACCCCATGATGATTGAAGCAGCTGCATGATATTAATCTTTCTATGCCATAGTCATAGAGGTAGGGGGTAGAGCTGCTACCACGAGGCTCTGTTCAGGCAAGAGTGAGAAAAACTCCTCCTACTCATTGTGGGTCAATTTAGTGACCAATCAGGTTTACTAATGTAGTCATGTGATATGGACTACATTTCCCAGGATATCTTAACTACATTTACCATGATGCATTCCCAAGAAGGGAACAGCTCACAAATGCTACCTAACTATCCAGTTCCCATACACTGGCTGGACAGCACACTCATCTAAGTCATTAATGAAGATATTGAAGAGTACTGGGCCTAAGACGGAATCTTGTGGCACCCCGCTGCTTACTTCCCTCCATGTAGACTTAGATCCATTAAGGACTACTCATTGAGTATGGTTTGCCCACCAGTTGTGAGTCCATCTAATGGTGGTGCTTATCTATTCCACTTTTTTCTAGCTTACTAAGAAGTAAATACTGTATATTATGTCTAAATACTGTATATTATGTCCACAGTATTTTTCTGGTCCACTAATTTAGTCATTGTGTTGAAGAATGAAATAAGATAGATTTGGCATGATCTGTTCTTCGCAAACCAGTGCTGACTGCTAGTTATTACTTTACTTGTTTCTAGATATTGGCAGATCTGTTTTTTTATTATCTTTTCCAGTATCTTCCCAGTTATTGATGTTCGGCTGATTGGTCTAAAGTTTCTTAGGTCTGTTTTTTTTTTCCTTTTTTGAAGATGGGAATCACATCAGCTCTTTTCCAGTCCTCTGGTAGTTCCCCAGTGCTCCAGGATTTTTGAAAGATATGGTGCAGTGGTTCTGAGATGACTCTGCCAGCTCCTTTAAAACTCTGGGATGAAATCCATCAGGCCCCGTGATTTGTTTTCATCAAGATCAGACAGATGTTCTCTTATTATTTTTTTGCTTATTTTAACTTTTATTTCTGTTCTGTCTTTTACAGTTATGTTTTTGGTGGGTTGAGGTATACTCTGGTGTCATTATGTCCTGTTGCTTGTGTTTGTGTTATGTTGAATTCTAGTATGACATGGTCACTCTCACCCAAGGTTCCTGCAGTTTCAACTCCCTCTATCACTTCTTTTCTGTTTGTAAGAATAAAGTCCAGTGTGACTGTCCCTCTGGTTTTACCTTTACCTTTACTCTTTACCTTTTGGACAACAAAGTTGTCAGCTAGGTTGATTAGGAACTTATTTGATTTCTCACTTGGTGCAAAATTAGTTTTCCAATTGATATCAGGATAATTGGAGTCTCCCATTACTATTGTTGTGTGTTTCCTGCATATGTTGGTTTGTTGGCTGGCAAAAAGGACATTATTTTTTCTGCTTGATTGGGGGGCCTATAATATACACCTATGGCCATGTCATTCTTTTTTTCTTTTATACTGACCCATATGCATTCTAGGAGGTTTTCATCTTTGGTTTCATGTATTTCTGAAGCAATATAGTGGTCCCGTACATGCAGTGCAACTCCACCTCCTCTTTTATGGGGTCTGTTTTTTTTTTTTTTTAAATAGTTTGTATCCTTCTACCAGTATGTTCCAGTCATGGGTTTCATTCCACCAAGTTTCTGTTATTCCAACTATATCATATTTACCTTCATGTATTCATAGTTCGAGTTCACCCTGTTTGTTCCCCAGAGATGTACCTACAGCAGCCTAAAATGACCAATAGAGGCTGGAGAAGTCCCAGTCCCTGACCTCATCATTGGCAACTTAATCAGTGAGGTGTTACAGAATGCTTGTGTGGTAAGAACACTCTTGGGAGAAAAGGAACACATAGATTAAAACACACACACAAAAAAAGGTTTTAAGATAACTGTAACAGTTCTGGTCTGGGCTCAGTGGGTGAGAGGCTAAGTGGAAAGGGGATTTTGACAGAAATATGGAAGATCTATTGCCTAGGAAAGAAGGCAAAAAGATTCTCTTAAGTCCTAGGAAGCAAAAGAACATTCAGCAGCAGCTCAGGCAGATGTTGCTTTGATTCACAGAGGTATAAGGAGGGGAATTGTAGCATAACTTGACTTGCAGGATTCTGCTTTGATAGACAATCTCAATAAAATTTGCATTGTGAGGACAAGTCATTTTTGTGCCCTGATTAGTAGGGATATGAGGCTGAGTCTTTGTTTTAATTGAAAACAAAAAGTGAGATGTGCCAGGCTATGTAAAACCCAGATCTAGCTGAGGTCTTACACCCTTTGTATGTCTTGCACAAGCAGACTTTTCGAGATTTCTCAGCAACAATGTAAAACAATTTCAATTTAAAAAGTATTAACATGTTTTTACAGTGGGGGGGAAGCATTGGACGCCTCCTGCAGTCCTTAAGAATCTTGCAATGCATTTGATATAGTTGATTATAACATTTTGCAAACCAAATTAGCCTCCTAGTGTTTGATGGTTCAATCTGAAATGGATCGCTACATATGCAAATATAAGTTGCTGAAGAGCAAGTTGTCTTGATTTGGAATTACACATTTTCTTAATGGTATCAGGACTGCCATGCTATGCTTTCTTGATCTGATGCAATTGTTTTGTCTATGTACATAAAGACACAAACACTTGCAAATTCTAACTTATATTATACGTTTCTATTATTCTTCAAACACAACACTTTTTAAAATGAAACATGGATAAGAATCACTGTATCTGGCCCAGTGTTCGAAGGCACGACACCCATATACATGCATGCACAAAACCATATGACAGTAACAAGATGACAGAAAGGGTCAGAAAGACAATCCTGCCAAGCACCTACAAAGGGCTCCAACCACCCTAGTCCAATGCCTAGGACTAGAATCAGATCTTTAAAGCCATTTCAAATGCCATCAGACAGAGTGGCAGCAAGAACTTTGGGAAATCAGTTTATACCAGTTCTTCCAAAATCCCATGATAAAAGAAGGATGGAAATTATTTCACATTGCAAACTGTATGAGACAGCCAAAGGATAATGAAGCCTCAAAACTGTTCTATATGTAAAGTGGGTGACTCCAAATCTGCAAACCTGATTGGTCAAATAAACTAAGCATTGGATTGGTTCACTAGAAACCAATCCAAAGAGCTGCTGAAAGGCGGCAAATTTAAGCAACTGCCATTGGTTACAAGCAGGCAAGCCAGCCTGTATAAAAGGCTGGCCTCGGTTTTAGCCAAGTGTTCCTATTTACTGACTAGTTGAAGAATAAAGTATTTGTTGTTGGAACCCAGTCTACCTCGTGTGTTTTCTGAACAAAACACTGGCGACGAGGATGGGATTGTCCTAAACGAAAAAACCTGCACGCGGTGATAAAAAGTCCAGATGACAACCAAGATGCCTGGAAACAACGCACCACCCGCACCCTTCAATCCCAACGAAGAGGATTGGGATTCCTATGCAGATCGCTTCCAAATGTATTTGGAGAGCAATGAAATGGAAGACATTTCAGAGCAACGCAAGAGAGCTGTGTTCTTGACTCACTGCGGGCCAACGGTTTTCAAGATGGCAAAGGCCCTTGCGAAGCCCCGAGATGTTAAACAACTAACGTGGCCAGAATTGCAAAGAATCCTCAAAGCACACTACGCTCCGATGGTGTCAAACTTAATAAAGCGACACAAATTTTACCGCAGAGACCAGAGAGAGGGAGAGACCGTCGCCGATTTCATTGCTGCCCTTAGACAACTAGGGGGTGAGTGTGATTTCCTGAACATTGACAAAGCGATGAGGGATCGTGTGGTGTTGGGTCTGAGAGACTCGACCACACAGAGTAAATTACTCAACAAGCCCAACATCACCATGACTGAAGCCATCGCGGAAGCCACAGCCGCTGAAGCCGCGAAAAAATCGGCTGTCGCAATGAAAAAGATGAACACACACAGCGAAGAAACAAACCCAACCAAAGACAGAAAGCAGCCTGCCACCGCAACCCACTACAAAGAGTCTGGTGAAACATTCGAATCGAGCGAAGAAGACGACGAGATCCACCGTTTGCTCACGAACAGAAAAGAGCGTGAAAGAAGGAATTGGCGGGAGTGCGCTGGCTGTGGAGGAAACCATTCCCGAGCCGAATGCAGATTTCTCGATGCCATCTGCAGGCATTGCAAGAAACGAGGGCACATCGAGAAAGTCTGCAGGAACAAAAAAAGCTACAGCCCAACGAGACGCAGAAATTCCCCAACACGAGCTGAACCTAAACGAGCTGAGAGAAAGTGGCAACAAGAGAAGCGAGCCAATACACACCAAACTGTCACTATAAAGAGCGCTCAGACGGGAAGCGGGAAGAAAATTAAAGTCATTGTAAAAATCGAAGGAAAACACTGCAAGATGGAAGTGGACTCGGGGTCCTTCCTCTCCATGGTATTGTGGGACACAATAAAACAGCTAGTCCCAGGTATCAAACCCAAAGAATTACAGAAGCAGCACCTAACTCTCAAGGACTACCAGGGAAACCAAATCCCTGTAGTCAGCATGGGACATTTCTGAGTCGTCTACAAACAACACGTCAAGGTGCTACCGCTGACCATAGTCAACCGAAACAGACCAAGCCTCCTGGGCATCGAATGGTTCGTGCCATTGGGCATCGGGATGACCGGGATCGATCGAGTGACTACAACCAATTGGGAAGACGACCTCATCCGAGAATTCCAAGATGTTTTTGACGGCTCACTTGGCAAGTATCGAGGAAATCCCATTTCTTTCAGTCTAAACCCCCAAATAGCCCCACGAAGAATAAAAGCCAGGCGAGTTCCTTTTGCACTAAAGGCAAAAATAGAGGAACAGCTGGACAAATTAATAGCCCAAGGGGTGTTAGAACCTGTGGACCATGCCAAGTGGGAAACACCTATAGTCACACCGGTCAAACCTGACGGGTCCGTTAGAATCTGTGGTGACTATAAGGCTACCCTGAACCACGTATTACAACCAAGTGCATACCCGGTGCCTGTAGTCCAGCATTTGCTTCACTCCCTGGGAAAAGGAAAAGTTTTTGCTAAACTTGACTGAGCACAAGCCTATCAACAGCTCCCAGTGGACCCAGAAACTGCTGAAGCACAGACTATAGTCACACATAAGGGCACATTCAAATGTCACCGACTCCAATTTGGAGTGAGTGTGGCCCCAGACATCTTCCAGAGTCTAATGGAACGCCTCCTAAATGGCATACAAGGAATCGTACCATGTTTCGACGACGTCCTGATCTCAGCCAAAGATGAAACCCAATTAAAAAACAGACTCAAAGAAGTACTAACTAAGTTCAGAGAATCTGGCCTCAAAGTAAAAAGAGAAAAGTGTTGCCTAATTAAGAATAGCGTCGAATTCCTGGGCTATTTAATAGACGGAGAGGGTATACACCCTACAGACAAAAAGATTAAAGCGATTAAAAACGCACCAGATCCAAAAAACAAGACTGAATTACAAGCCTTTTTAGGACTAATTAACTTCTATAATGTATTCCTGCCAAATAAGGCCACTATAGCAGAACCATTGCACCGTCTTTTAGACAAAAAAGCAATTTGGACTTGGGGTTACAGACAAAAGCAAGCCTTCCAAAAAATTAAAAGCTTGCTAACATCCTCAAACATTCTCATTCAATTTAGCAACACACTGCCCTTAAGAGTGACCTGCGACGCCTCCCCATTCGGAGTAGGTGCCATCCTAAGCCACCAACTACCTGATGGCAGAGAAGCGCCCGTCGCATATAATTCGAGGACTTTATCTAAAACCGAGCGGAATTACAGCCAATTGGACAGAGAGGCACTAGCAATTGTCGCAGGAGTGAAACGTTTCCACGAGTACCTATACGGGCAGACTTTTCAAATTATAACAGACCACAAACCGCTAATAGGAATTTTGGCGGGAAACAAACCTACACCAAATATCCTCTCCCCAAGAATGACGAGATGGTCAGAGTTCCTAGCAGCCTACTCATACACTCTGACACACCAACCGGGGAAACAGATTTCACACACGGACGCTTTAAGCAGAGCACCCTTGCCAGCGACTGAAGAAGACCCGGCACCAGCGATAACAGCACTACAAATAGAGACTTGCCCCGATCTACCCATATCAGCATATGATGTCGCCAGAGCCACCGCAAAAGACTCTTTGACTGCCCGTGTTCTTAACTGGGTAGGTAAAGCCTGGCCGGAAAATCAAAAAACTGAAAACTTTAAACTTTTCTGGACCAGACAAACCGAACTTTCTATTCAAAAAGGTTGTTTACTGTGGGGTAATCGGGTGGTTATTCCTAACAAACTACAACCTAGGGTACTTAGTATGCTACACGAAGGTCACCCGGGGATTGTAAAAATGAAAAGCCTTGCTAGAAGTTATGTCTGGTGGCCGGGTATTGATAGGGACATAGAATACTGAGTAACCTCGTGTAACAATTGTCAACAATTAGACCATCTCCACCCAAAGCACCCATTAGAGATTGGGAAATCCCACGGGGCCCCTGGTCACGAATCCACATCGATTTTGCTGGTCCAACTAAAGGACATACCTTTCTGATTGTTGTGGACGCCTATTCTAACTGGTTAGAAGTAAAAATTATGCCATCAACAACAACTGAATTAGTAATAAAACAACTGGACACGCTTTTTGCCACCCATGGCATTCCGGACATCCTCGTGTCTGATAATGGACCACAACTAATCAGCCTACACTTTGAACAATACCTAGCCTCCCTAGGTATTAGACATGCCCTAACCGGCCCATCCGGCTGCAAACGGTAGGGCAGAGAGAATGGTCCGATTTACAAAGGAAGGGTTAGAAAAAATGGACACTGGAGATGTACAGCAAAAAATTAACCGATTGCTCACACTCCAGCACATAACACCCAGTACCACAACCAACAAGTCCCCAGCAGAGCTACTCATGGGGAGAAAACTAAGGTCACACCTTGATAGACTGCACCCAGAATTCACGCCAGAAACCCCCCTCGACTCCTCTACACGGTTTAGAAAATTTGGAATTGGCGATTTAGTCTTCGCCAAAAACTTCACTGGGGACCCAGCATGGCTACCAGGACAAATTATCCAAATAACAGGCCCTAAATCCTACCAGTTAACAGTAGATGATGGCAGGGAATGGAAGCGGCACATAGACCAGCTTCGATCCCGAAAATAGAAAGAACCACAGACATACAACCATTCATC
>BLBF01000017.1:4243731-4276881 GCA_015471245.1 Laticauda colubrina | reverse complement strand
GTGTGCCAAGACATTCTGGGCGCACTCATCCCGAGGAACTTCATCTCCTGTCGTTTCTTTCTCCTTTCGCTCCCTATCATGAGACGTCCATCTGATGCGGGATAGTAGATACCGCATTAGTGTTGGCTAAACTAACCTAATCCTTCAATATAAGGACATAATTATATGATCTTTATGTCTTTTCAGGGACTAATATAGTTGATACTAAAGTCAAGATAAGATTTTGAGTGATTGCAAGTCAAAATTAATAGCAACAAATTTAGATTTCTTGATAAAATCAACTTCATCATCATCCTCTATATTTTGGGGAGTTCTAGCTAGAATTCATTAAAGGCAACATTTGGACCTGTGTCTTAAATGACAGCAGATTCAGCAGCATGCACCGAGGGTAATTGGAACCAAGAGATTTGTGTTTACCAATGTTTTTCTTCCTTGGACCCAGGATTCTATTCTCAGCACCAGGAAACGAGATCATTAACTATTCTTAGAATCCTTTAATTTGATAGCCTTTATAGCAGGATGGGGGCATTTCACTTTTTCCCCAGGTGTTTTGTATTGCTTGTTGTCCCTGTACTGTAATGTCAACTTAGAATACCTAGACAAATGCCATTAACGGAAAAAAATGCATGGTAATCATTGAGTGCTGAAGAAGAAAAGCCTAGATAATGGAAGTTTTTAGAGACTGTCAGTATGAAAAATAGAATAGCTATGGGTTAATTTTTCTGATTTTGCTAGCATTGGACAAGATAGGTGGGAAGTCAAGCCTAGTACTCTGACAAAGTAGCCATCAATAGATACATAGACATCAACAACAACTATAGACTATGCAAAAGAAACAATCAAGCAAGCCCAAAAGACTCCAGCACCTCTCCACCAGTAATCAGCACCTGGATCAGCATGGTGTCAACTCAAAAAATATTTCTCTGGTCTTGTAGAGTTGCCAATGGAAAGGGAGTGGGGAGTAGTGTAGCAGCTTGTAAAACCAAAACTGCATTCCATGGTTTTTTTCATAGATTGTTTCCAGGTGACTGAAGTTTCTGCTGCACAAAATTCTAACTGGAGAGTATGATTGATGACTCCCTGCTATGGATGTGTCCCACTGAAGAATATGAATTATGATACACCCAGGGGGTGGGCAAAAACCAGGGTCAAGGGTGACAATGAATGATGTGTCTCAGAGTCGGCTACATCCAGACAGCACCAGCATATTTTCTCCTAATAAATCTTCTTTGGGCTTTGAAAATCCGGCTAGAGATTCATGATTTAAATGGGGGAACTAACGGAGCCCTGATACATAGATCAACTCTAAGGTTAACTTCACACCAACAATCAAGTAACAATCACCCACACAGATGGGTAAGTCACCAGAATATAAACTGACAGTAATCAGCACTCCTTACTAGCATTTATGATGTTACCTAGTTAGGGTAATGAAACCTCTGCAAGAAAACAAGCAAACTCAGAGAGCACCAAGGACCCCTCAGTCATGTTGGTCTCACATGACTAATTTGAATTCTGTAAAGTATCTCTTTCCTCCCTAACTCTTTCATTCTACAGCAGGAGTGTCAAACTAGCAGCCTACAGGCTGGATGTGTCACGCACAGGCCACATCCTTTTGTGGTTCACTGGCAGCCAATGCAGACAGCAGAGGTATCAGACAATGAGTAAAAAAGTCAGGGAGTCAGCCTAGAACTTGCACGAGGGTCCTGCACCTGATGCAGGAATGGGGCCAAGACCATCTGAGAGTGGGGTGCTGTCTTCAGAGTTTTCTGATTCTGGCAGCAGCAAAGCAGAGGACCCCAGGGATCCTGTTCCCAGTGTGCGTGTGCACAGAGCTTTAGAAGGCGAGAGTAGCTGAAGCAGAAGGGGTGACTCAGAAGTAAGACTGGGAGGTGATTGCCCCTCCCAGAAGGGATAAAAGTCAGTCCTCAATGCTGAAGAACTTTGCAGGAAGCAAAGTAGTTCAGTAATCTCTGAGTCCTTCGTGAAGCTCTGTACTCTGGTTGGTTTTTTCTAGTTTTTGGGTTGGTTTATGTAAGCCTTAATTGGATTTCTGTTTCTTGGCAGCATTCGACAGCACTGAAAAGCATGTTTTTATCTGGAGGAAATATATATAATGAGTTTTGGCTGGGAATGCAAGTAATTCCCAGTGTCACATTAAAAAAGGTTTTACTTTTAAATTCAGTTTTTGTTTTATTAAATTGATGAAGCCTGGGTCAGAACACATCCTCAGCTTCACAAGGGAAAAAACTGTGATATGTTGCAATACATCACATGATGTGATCAAGTTTGACACTTCTGTTCTACAGGCCACATTCAAGGTCACCTAAATAAATTTGGAGGGTGAGCAGATATACACAAGGGAACATTGATAGGATGAATCCATTTCACCACTCAGCTGGCCAGTGAACAAACTTTTATGCAACCTTCTGAATTCTTTCCACAAAATTATTCCTTCATGGTAACTAAACCTGGACAATTTTTAGCTCAAGCAAAATGAAGCTAAAGCCCATGTCACACTGCACCAATGGATGGAAAGAGGATGTAAAACGAAGAGAAACACTTGCCATCCATTGGTTGTGATGCTTCCATTCTGTACTCACTGCGTAGGTTTTTCATACTCTCTATACGTCCAGCATCCGCCTACTGAGATTTCATCCACTCAAAAAGTTTTGAGCTGCACAAAACTTTTTGAGCGGATGAAGTATCCAACACGTCCATTCTACATCCGCTATGCATACGGGGAACATCCGTTATACATCCATCGTCATCCGTTACGCGTCCGCTATATCCGCTAGGCATCCGCTGCACATCCATGCAACTCACATCCGCTCCAGTGGAAAATGGACACAGGGAGGAAGCGAAACGGATGCGGAACAGACATCCAGCATTAGTAGCACAGATGTAGAAAAGATATAAGCGGATGCAGCTCGCATATAAAGCATTAAAATGGAAAAAACGTTCGTTTAGGGGACGTATCTCAGATATTTAGGATGTCTGCAGGATGTCTAGAGGATGCAAAAGCACACCTAGTGGAAAACATATATTTCCTATAAAAAGGGGGAGGAAATCACCTGGAACTCACTTTCAGTCCAGCAGCCCTGCTGTGCAGATCTCTTCAGCCTTGATCTTGCTCTTGATCTTCCACAGCATCCAGTCATCTCCACCATGGATCATCGCACACTCCTTTTGGTAGCCGCCATTGTTCTACAACAGTGCGAAGCCCTCTACAGGCTCTTTCACCTGTTCTATGCAAGGAAAAGGAAACGTCCAAGAAGTGTGTGGGTCCGAAGATGGATCGCGAGAAGAATATATATTTTAATATATTTTTAAAACTGCTAGAACTCAGATGCATTTATTATTATTGTGAGATGCCACAAAAAATAAAAAAACAGACTGTGATATTCTGAAAACTGTAACAGGCTTTATTAATATAGATACTGCATTATTGTTCACCTTTAACCCAGACTGAACACAGTGTAGGAGACAACCCCTTGCAGTAAATGCCACCTTATATAGTAATAAATGGTTACATAAAATTTCCTGTTTTTCAAACATAACGGTTATAGAGAATCCCATAGGAAAGTTGTGGGTCTTTTACATAACCTCCCCCACTTGCCTCTGGAAATTCCCCAACTTTCTTCACTTCATCATTTATTTTCAGGTTTCCTGTTTTCTCCTAAAAAGATTACACAAGATTAATATCTCATTAATATTTCTTAATATGACTTATAATATCAAGATGTCCCAAATATGTATCTTGAACTATGCCAAGGACAGGATATTTTCAAATTCTGCATAACTTTTAGCAGTAAACATGTTGCATAAATGTTCTGATCTTTAAAAAGTTCAGATAGCGATCACAAAATGGCTTCAGTTTGGCTCTTTATATTCTTAGGTGCTCAATTTCCATATATATTATGGAATATATAATTAAACATATAATGCCATAAAAGAATTATATATGGCTCAATTTCCATATATAAGAATTATATTTTGGGAGAATTACTCAAACTCTTAGAGCAGTGACTGGCAATGGACTTTTATTATCTAGTTTTTGTTTCCAGCAGGACAGGTATGTTTTGGATCCTGTTTACTAAGGCATTCCACCTGATAAGACACAGCAGACAAACCTTTTCTGCTGTGATATCCACTCTATGGGACATCTTCCCCATTGAGGTGAGATAGCCCCAACCCTTGTGTCCCTTTTGTAAGCATTCAAAATGTGTTTTATTTTTCCATGGGGCCTGAGATCTCCTGCAACAGAAGGCCCAAATATTGAGTGTTCCCTATATAACATCTTAATTCAACCCTCACACAAACTTAGTTATATTTAATTGTTTTATCTTGTTTTTACTTTCAATTTGTGCGAACATCTTGTGTGAGATAGGTGGCCATATGAATTTGCTAAAATAAAATAAATAGACTATAAAACAAAAATAAAAGATTTCTATTTAATTTTCCTTAAAGATGTTTTATATACCTGAATTGGATTATTAGAGCAAGTTCTTCTATAAGCAGTCTGTTCAATTTATTTTTTAAATGCCTTCTCTGATTCTGGGCATGGTATATGTCTTCCCACATTTTCTTCAAAAGTACAGAATCTGGTGCCTGATTTTAAAAAAATAGAATTTTGAAACCCATTGAAAAAACATTATGGGGTTTCTCAATGTGGCCCAAGTTCTGGCAAGTCAGGCCACTTTATTTCTGATACAGTTTTCTGATTTTTTTCTAAATTCAGTTTTCTAAATTTTTGAAAACACACTTAAAGCCCCTGTCACACTGCACCAACGGATGCAAAGAGCATGTAAAACGGACAAAAAAGCTTGCCATCGGTTGGAAAACGCGATGTACTCACTGCCTCCATTTTGCTTCCTCTCTATCCATCCAGCAACCGTTTATTGACGTTTCATCCGCTCAGAAAGTTTTGAGCTGCTCAAAACTTTTGCACGGAAAATGTATCCAGTTCATCTGTTCTGCATCCACTATGCATCCGCTACACATCTGTTCTGCATCCATTACGCATCGGCTATATCCGTTAGGCATCCATTCCACATCCGCGCAACTCGCATCCGCTCGGACGCAGGGAGGAAGCGGAACGGACGCGGAACGGATGCAGAACGGATGCCTAGCAGATGCAGCATGGAAACAAAGCATGTAAAACGGAAAAAACGTCCGCAGAGGGGACCGATCTCGGATATTAAGGATGTCTAGAGGATGCCTAGAGGATGCAAAGGGACACCTATACTGCCTATAAAAAGAGGGAGCAACACATCTGGATCTCACTTTCAGACCAGCAGCCCTGCTGCAGACCTCTGCAGCCTTCATCTGCCTCTTCCTCTTCCACAGCATCCAGTCATGTCCACCGTGGATCCTAACACAGTCCTTTTGGCAGCCACCATCGTTCTGCAACAGTGCGAAGCCATCTACAGGCTCTGTGAACTCTACTACGGGAAGAAAAAGAGGCGGCCAAGGAGCGTCTGGGTACGAAGATGGTTCACCAGAACAGCAGAGGACGGACTGCACAACAAGCTGATGGTGGAGCTAAGGAACGAAGACACTCGGGCATTCCAGAACTTCATGAGGATGCCTCCAGCCATGTTTGATGAAGTTGTGCAGCGGCTGACACCCAGGTTGACCAAGGCAAGTACCAACTTCCGGCCCAGCCTGGAACCTGGGCTCAAAGTGGCACTCATTCTGCGCCACCTGGCCTCAGGGACCACCTACAGCAGCATGCAGTATGGATGGAGGGTGCCACAAAACACCATCAGCATTGGGGTCAGAGAAGTGGTACAGGCCATCATCAAAGAATACCTGGAGGAGCTCCTCCAGTGCCCCTCCACTGAAGAAGGATGGAAGAAAGTTGCAGAGCAGTGGTATCAGAAGTGGAACTTCCCCCACACCGTTGGAGCCATAGATGGCAAGCACGTGGCCTGCAAAGCTTCAGCCAAGTCGGGATCCACTTATTTCAATTACAAGGGCTTCTTCAGCATCATTCTCTTCACCATGGTCGATGCTGACTACAGGTTCATGTACATCGATGCTTCAGGCAACGGGTCATCTTCAGATGCCCAGGTATACAACACCAGTCACCTCAAGGAGGAGCTGGAATGCAACCTCATCGTGGGCTTCCCAGATCCAGAACCCCTGCCCAACGACACACACTTCATCATGGGGGATGACGCCTTCTCCCTCAGAATCTAACTCATGAAGCCCTACACCTTCAAATACCTCACCTGTGAAGAGAGGATCTTCAACTACAGGCTGTCCAGGGCAAGGCGGGTGGTGGAGAACACCTTTGGCATCCTGGCCAACAGATTACAGGTACTTCTCACCACCATGCAGCATCGTCCAGAGACCATGAGGAGGATCATGGAAGGTTGCTGCATCCTACACAATCTCATGCGCACCCGCTACCCAGTCTTGCAGAACAGGCTCATGGACCTCCAACAAGGCAATGGGGACATGGAGCCTGGGGAATGGAGGCAAGGGTGAAACCTGATAGACACTGAGGATGTGCAAGGCCCCAACAGAGCCTCACGTGAAGGGAAGAAGCAGCGCAACCTCCTGAAACTCTCCAGCTGGAACACTGGAGTGGCAAGACAGGATGATAGATGCTTAATGGATGCTTCCTTCAGCCTGTCTCATCACACGAATGAGATTGGGCCATGTATATTGGGTGGGCCTATAATGAACAGGGCATTTAATAAAGAGTTGTGTTTATGTTCAAATTTGTGGATCAATGCTTACATTGTTATTGATAATAAAAGGCCAAAGGTGTGACACCTGGGAGGGTGGACCATACAGTCCCACTATGCTTGCACTGGAGGTTTATCTATCCCACAGCTATTATTCATCCCAAAGGTATCCCTGCCCATCCCACTGCTATCTTAACCCATCCCACAAGCATGCAAAAGCTTAAATCATTTCTAAAAGTTTCCACAAGACTTTATTTAAAAAAAGAAACGAAGCAAATGTATGGATCAAAAATAGACTTTACCAACAAGAAGCTATAAAACAAAAATGAGTCTTTGGCACTCCTCTTGGTCGCTCAGTCTCATGGTGAAGGATGCAGGTGCTGTGGAGGTGGCTGGTGCTGGAGTGCTTGTCATCAGCTCCTCCCAAAGCAAAAGCAGCAGAAGCCCCAGCCCCAGAAGAGCGAGCCCGTGCTGCAGAAGCCCCAGCAGAACCAGAGTGAGGGCCAGGGGGCGGGATGGTAGCCCTGTCCCTCTTGCAAGGGCTGGCAGCAGATTGCTGAGTCTTGCTGTGCTTCAGCATTGTTGTGGGGTTGCTGGCTGGCAGGGAGGCTGGCAGGGAGGCAGGCACCAAGGCTGGCAGGAAGGCTGGCAGGGAGGCAGGCACCAAGGCTGGCAGGAAGGCTGGCAGGGAGGCAGGCACCAAGGCTGTCAGGCAGGCATGAACCAAGGCTGGCAGGCAGACTGGCTGGCAGCAAGACTGGCAGGCAGATGGCTGGCAGCATTCTGGCAGGCAGGCAGACAGCAAGGCTGGCAGGGAGGCTGGCAGGCAGGCAGACAGCAAGGCTGGAAGGGAGGCTGGCAGGCAGACTGGCAGGCAGACTGGCTGGCAGCAAGGCTTGTAGGGAGGCTGGCAGCAAGGCTGGCAGGCAGGCATGAACCAAGGCTGGCAGGCAGGCAGGCAGCAAGGCTGGCAGGGAGGCTGGCAGCAAGGCTGGCAGGGAGGCTGGCAGCAAGGCTGGCAGCAAGGCTGGCAGCAAGGCTGGCAGGAAGACATGCAGGCAGGACAGGCAAGGCAGTCGATGTGTCTGGAAGCAGGTCTTTCCTCTGAATGGCGACCTGCTTCCTAGCTGCTTCCATTATATCCGCGGGGCTGACACAATGCATTCTCCCCGCATGCGCAATTAATGCTCGGCATCCGCTAGGCTTCCGCCGTGCATCCGCTGTGCATCCGCTGTGTATCCGCTGTGCATCCGCTTCATCTGCTTTGCATCCGTTCTGCACCCGCTGTATCCGTTCCGCATCCGCTTTGCTGTGACCTCCGGGAACCTCGTGGATGTGCCATCCGCTCCCATCCGCTTCCATCCGCTGGGCTTCCGTTCCGCATTCGCTTTCCATCCACCCTGCGTACTCCCCGCGTCTGTGTTATCCGCTCCGGTTATGAAATTTTTTGCCCCTTCTGAGAGCGGATAACAACGGATGGAACATTTTTCTCGGCCGTTGTGTCCGTTTTGCATCCATTGGGCAGTGTGACAGGGCCTTAATGTCTTCATATTTAATTGCATCCATATTTTCCTATACATGTTTGAAGAACTATAAAGATATCATAATATTGCTGTATATTATTATCAGGTTCTACTGTTAATGCAATTTGTTATCATGCTTTATTTAAAAGTTTTAACAATCCATCTTATGGCCATTTGATTACTCAATGTTTTTAAACCATGGAGCAATAAACTGAATGCAATCCTCCACATGTGTGTTTTGTTCCATTTTTAAAAAGCATTAAAAGAATCTTGTTAATGAGAGCTGACAAAAAATATGACAGTAGTGAATTTGGAAGAGATTAAAGCATTCGGTAACGTACAGCAATTAATTCTATAAGAAATTGAGTTAGTGTTGGAAATTGTCTCTGTCCACAAAAATCCATTGCCACTACTTAACAGAATACCCATGAAAAATTAACATAAGATATATATTTCATAAAGTTGTAATAAGAATGTTCTTAAGCCTTCTGCCATTGCTTGTTAATCAGACTACAGCTTCTCATTTTCCTTTCTTCACATTAGGACAGCTCAAAACGGAGGCAAGATAAGGCCAGAATTTTCATAATTGCGTTATCCAATAGCAAATAGATTTTTTAATAATTTGCCATAAAGTTGTGTCAATTCTTAGGAAAGAGATTTTTCCACAACAATCAGTCCCTACCTTAATCCTTCAGGCTTTCCAAGTTTTGATCTCAGAATCAAAATTTATACAGAATCAAAACTTATACAGAGAGCTGGGGCTTTACATAATGTCTCTAAAGTAGAGCAACTTGAACCAGGTTGTGTGTGTGTCCTAAGTGACAAAAAAAATGAATAGGTCTGGTGTTTCTCCCACTGCATCCTCACATTTTGAACACTCCCATATTCTGAAAAACTCCTCAACAGGGTGGTGTTTTGGAATTCCATGGAATGTTGGTTGAGCCATTGTTGCATATGTGTTCTGTTATCACATATATCGTGAAACCATGTTGTATATTATATTACATCCTCATTGTAATTAAAATAGCTCTCCTGATGCAATTGCTGTGGTTTGAATAAGTGTTGAAAATTATATGTGTCAAGTTTAAGTATAGACTTTACTTTCTGGTTGTATAGTCTGTAAGTTAGATTACTGGTGTTTATTGTATTAAATGAGAACCTTACATGTAAAACTGCAAAGGAATAACTGGCAAAGTAGGACTGTTAGCTAGCCATGATCACTCTGATGCTCTGTTGTAGCCCAGAAAATTTGGGTTACAGGTTCTTTTGGATTTGGAATTACCTAAGATTTTATTCCAAAACAGGATAAGAAAGTTACATAACAGCATAATATGAAACAGCAAGGAATACTGGAAAATATAACACAAGACAGCAATCAAAGAATAGTAAAAAATAAAATAAAATACAATAAGACAATAATTAGGCCCGGTCCCACGGGCCGATGGATGCAAAACGTATGCATAAAGGACACAGCAGACGAGCAAAATTTCGGGGGTGGCTCCATCCATTGTCATCCGCTCCAAAAATGGGCAAAAATTTGCATAAACAAAATGGAAAAGAACAGAAAAGAATGGACGTGGTAGTATGTAGCGGGGATGTTAAATGGATATCATCGGAAGCCTAGCTGATGAAAGTGGATGGAAGGAGATGACACCACTGAAGGGGTTACGTGAGATAATTGTGAAGCGGATACATAGCGGATGAAGCGGATGCATCATGTATGCCTAAAGGAAAGAAAGGGGATGCCGCGCAGATGTATATCGGATGAAAACCATTCACTGTGCATCCTTTCTATTTCCGTGCTACTAACGATGTATAGAAGTTCCATGTACCTTTTCTTTCCTCCCTCTTTCCGTTTTCAGCTGCAGCGGATATGAGTTGTCAGGATGCCCAGAGGATGCAGAGAGGATACAGCAGAAGTTTAACAGATGATAAATGGATAGAGAACATTTGTTGCTCGTATGTCGTGGATTTACATCGTACACAGCAGAAAGTTCATCCGTTCACAAAGTTTTGTGCAGCTCAAAAATTCTTGCGTGGATGAAATCGCAGCAGACGGATGCTCGATAGATAGAGCATATGAAACACGTATGCAATGAGTACACAACGGATGCATAGCGTTTTCCAATGGATGGCAAGCTTTTTTTAATATTTTAAGCCCCTGTCACACTGCACCAATGGATGCAAAGAGGATGTAAAATGGACAAAAAAGCTTGCAATTCGTTGGTTAACGCGATGTATCCATTCTGTACTCACTGCTTCCATTTTTCGTCCTCTCTATCCGTCCAGCATCCGTTTATTGATGTTTCATCCGCTCCGAAATTTTGAACTGCTCAAAACTTTTGAGCGGAAAATGTATCCAATGCATCCGTTCTGTATCCGCTAGACATCCGCTCGGCATCCGTTCTGCATCCGTTACGCATCCGCTATATCCGCCAGGCATCCGCTGTGCATCCGCACAACTCACATCCGCTTGACGCAGGGAGGAAGCGGAACGGACATAGAACAAATGCAGAACGGATGCCTAGCGGATGCAGCATGGAAACAAAGCATTTAAAACGGAAAAAATGTTCGCAGAGGGGACCTATCTCGGGTATTAAGGATGTCTAGAGGATGCCTAGAGGATGCAAAGGGACACCTAGGGGAAAACCTATACTGCCTATAAAAAGGGGGAGCAACTCATCTGGATCTCACTTTCAGACCAGCAGCCCAGCTGCAGACCTCTGCAGCCTTCATCTGCCTCTTTCTCTTCCACAGCATCCAGTCATGTCCACCGTGGATCGTAACAAAGTCCTTTTGGCAGTCACCATCGTTCTGCAACACTGCGAAGCCATCTACAGGCTCTGTGAACTCTACTACAGGAAGAAAAAGAGGCGGCCAAGAAGCATCTAGGTACGAAGATGGATCGCCAGAAGAGCAGAGTACGGACTGTACAACAAGCTGATGGTGGAGCTCAGGAACGAAGAAACTCCTACATTCCAGAACTTCATGAGGATGCCTCAAGCCATGTTTGATGAAGTTGTGCAGCGGCTGACACCCAGGTTGACCAAGGCAAACACCAACTTCCGGCTCAGCCTGGAACCTGGGCTCAAGGTGGCACTGACTCTGTGCCACCTGGCCTCTGGGACCACCTACAGGAGCATGCAGTATGCCAGGAGGGTGCCACAAAACACCATCAGCATTGTGGTCAGAGAAGTGGTGCAGGCCATCATCAAAGAATACCTGGAGGAGCTCCTCCACTGCCCCTCTACTGAAGAAGGATGGAGGAAAGTTGCAGAGCAGTGGTATCAGAAGTGGAACTTCTCCCACACCGTTGGAACCATAGATGGCAAGCACGTGGCCTGCAAAGCTTCAGCCAAGTCAGGGTCCACTTATTTCAACTACAAGGGCTTCTTCAGCATCATCCTCTTCGCCATGGTCGATGCTGACTACAAGTTCATGTACATTGATGCTTCAGGCAACGGCTTATGTTCAGATGCCCAGGTATACAACGCCAGTCACCTCAAGGAAGGGCTGGAATGCCACCTCATCGTGGGCTTCCCAGATCCAGAAACCCTGCCCAACGACACGCAAGATGTGACCTACTTCATCGTGGGGGATGATGCCTTCTCCCTCAGAACCTACCTCATGAAGCCCTACACCTCCAGACTCCTCACCCGTTGAAGAGAGGATCTTCAACTACACGGTGTCCAGGGCAAGGCGGGTGGTAGAGAACGCCTTTGGCATCCTGGCCAACAGGTTCCAGGTACTTCTCACCACCATGCAGCATCACCCAGAGACTGTGAGGAGGATCGTGGAAGCTTGCAGCATCCTGCACAATCTCATGTGCACCCGCTACCCAGTCTTGCAGAACAGGCTCGTGGACCTCCAACAAGGCAATGGGGACATGGAGCCTGGGGAATGGAGACAAGGGAGAAACCTGATAGACACTGAGGATGTGCAAGGCCCCAACAGAGCTTCACGTGAAGGGAAGAAGCAGCACAACCTCCTGAGACACTGGTGCAACTCCCCAGCTGGAGCAGTGGAGTGGCAAGACGGGATGGTAGATGCTTAATGGATGCTTCCTTCAGTCTGTCTCATCACACGGATGAGATTGGGCCATGTATGTTGAGTGACCCTACAATGATCAGGGCATTTAACAAAGAGTTATGTTTGTGTTGACATGTGTGGATGATTATTACATTATTATTGATAATAAAGGGCCAAAGGTGAGGCACCTGGGAGGGTGGACCCTACAGTCCCACAATGCTTGCACTGGAGGTTTATCTATCCCACAGCTATTACCCATACCACAGGTATCCCTGCCCATCCCACAGCTATTACCCATACCACAGGTATCCCTGCCCACCCCACTGCTATCTTAACCCATCCCACAAGCATACAAAGGCTTAAACCAATTCTAAAAGTTTACACCAAGACTTTATTAAAAAAAAAGAAATGAAGCAAGTGTGTGAATCAAAGATAAATTTATTGAACAACAAGCTGTAAAAGAAAAATGACCCAAGCCAAGTGTCCAAATAAAGTCCACAGGTAGCCAGCCAGCCAGTCTCTGGCACTCCTCTTGGTCACTCGGAGGTGTGCCCAGTCTCAGGGGTGAAGGGTCCAGGTGCTGTGGAGGTGGGTGCTGCTGGAGTGCTGGTCTGAAGCACCACTGGGGTGCCTGGCCCCAAGAGGACAACAGGTGATGGTGTGTTGAGAAAGCTCTCGGACAGCTGGCTCAGACCCGTGATGTTGAGAGCTCCTTCCTCCATATCATGGGGTGTCAGCCCCAATACCGAAGACAGATGTACTCAGGGCGGGCTTGGCTGTGGGGTGGAGGAAGGAGCAGTGTAGTGGGGCTGTCTGGTCTGCAGCTGGGTGAGGACTGGCGTGGGTGGCATCGGTGGCGTGCATGGAATCAGTGTTGTGGTTGGCATCATTGGCGTCATTGGCATCAGTGTCATGGGTGGCATTGATGGCATCGGTGGCATCAGTGTCATGGGTGGCATTGGTGGCATCAGTGGAACCAGTGGCAACGGTGTCGTCCGATGACTCTGTGCCTGGACTGGGAAGGGCTGCTGCCTGTGCTGCTGGACCTCCTGGTAGCCATAGCCCTGGTAGGTGAGGGGCTGTGGAAAGCCTTGGAATGGGTTGGACATCACCTGGGGTGAAGGAGCAGACCTGGACTGGGTGGGAGCAGGTTCCTCTGGATCTGAAGGGCTGTGAAGCAGCTCAGTGATCCGGTCCTTCACCAGCTGGTACTGTGGTTCCACCATGTCCATGAGGGTCTGGTTGACATAGGTGAGGAAGGGCTTCATCTCTTTTCTCCCACCGCACTAGGGAGTCCTCCACGTGCTCCACCACGGTGACAACAGCTTTCCGCGGGTTCTCCGCTGTGGCATGCTCCACAGAAATCTGCCTGGAGACAGGAACTGACTCTCGGCCGGAAGAGGACTGGCTCTCAGCAGGCTGCCGGAGAAAGAGGGTAGTGAGAGGGACTGCTGGTGCTCCTCGGTGGCGGATCTCACCCTCCAGGAAGCTTCACTTGGCCATGACGTAGGTCTCTCTGTCCGTCAGCTTAACTGTGGCCTGGCCAGATTTCTTCAGGTGCAGCTTCCCGTACCAGGTGTGCATGTGCTTCCACCAGCCGAGGAGCACCTCCGAAGTGTAGCCCATACTCTCCGCCTTCTCTCTCCAAGCAGCATGCTTCCGCTTGGTGTCCCTGTACAGCTGGTGTCCCTTCCGCCACAGATAGTCATTCTCTCTCAGCCACACCAGCACTTCATCCTCGTGTTCCTCCTCAATGGAGTATTGCCTCCTCTCCTGTTGTTGCATTCACCTCTTCCTCCCTTTGGCAGGACCAGATGGGCCCTCATCAGAGGGGCTCCCAGGTAGTAGGGGCTGCTCCTCCACACCACCACCAGAATCAGCACCAGCAGGATCATCACCATCACCATCACCATCATCATCATCATCACCAGCAGGATCATAATCATCATCATCATCATCACCAGCAGCAGCAGCAGCAGAAGGATCAGCAGCAGCAGCAGCACCAGCAGCAGCAGCACCAGCAGCACCAGCAGGACCAGGATCAGCAGCAGCAGAGTGAGCACCAGCAGTGCCAGCAAGACCAGGAGCACGAGCAGGACCAGGAGCACGAGCAGGACGAGCAGGACGAGCAAGACCAGGAGCACGAGCAGGACGAGCAAGTCCAGGAGCATGAGCAGGACGAGCAGGACCAGCAGGACGAGGAACAGCTTCAGCAGAGTAAGCACGAGCAGAAGCACCACCGCCAGGAGCAGCTTCAGCAGAGTAAGCACTAGTAGAAGCACCACCGCCAGGAGCAGCACCAGCAGAGTAAGCACGAGCAGAAGCACCAGCACCAGGAGCAGCTTCAGAGAAGCTCTAGCACCAAAAGAGCGAGACCGAGCAGCAGAAGCCCAAGCAGAAGCAGAGTCAGGGCCAGGGGGCGGGAGGGTGGCCCTGTCCCTATTGCCAGGCAGGTTGCTGAGGCTTTCGCTTCTTCCCCATGGTTGTGGGGTTGCTGGCTGGCAGGGAGGCTGGCAGGCACCAAGGCTGGCAGGAAGGCTGGCACCAAGGCTGGCAGGAAGCCTGGCAGGCAGCCAGGCATGAAGGTTGGCAGGCAGGCAGGCACCAAGGCTTGCAGGAAAGCTGGCAGGAAGCCTGGCAGGCAGGCAGGCACCAAGGCTGGCAGGCAGACTGGCTGGCAGGGAGTCTGGAAGGCAGGCTGGCAGCAAGGCTGGCAGGCAGGCAGAGAGCAAGGCTGGCAGGGAGGCTGGCCAGGAGGCTGGGAGGCAGGATGGGAGGCAGGCTTGGAGACAGGCTGGCAGGAAGGCAGGCAGCAAGGCTGGCAGCAAGGCTTGCAGGCAGGCTTGCAGACAGGGCAGGCAAGGACTTGATGTATCCGGCAGCAGGTCTTTCCTCTGAATGGTGAAACTGCTTGGGAACTGCTTCCCTTTATATCTGCGGGGCTTACACAATGCATCCCCCCTGCATGCGCAATTAACACTCGGCATCCGTTCGGCTTCCGCTGTGCATCCGCTTCATCCGCTGTGCATTCACTATGCATCTGCTTCATCAGTTCCGTGTCCACTCTGCATCTGCTGTATCTGTTCCACGTCCGCTTTGCTGAGGTCCCCCAGAAGTCTAGCGGATGTGCCATCCACTCCCATCCGCTTCCATCCACTGGGCTTCCGTTCCGCATCCGCTTTCCATTTGCTCTGCGTCCTCCCCGCGTCCGTTCCTTTCCATGTTATCTGCTCTGGTTATGCAAATTTTTGCCCCTTTTGAGAGTAGATAACAATGGATGGAACATTTTTCTCGTCCGTTGTGTCCTTTTTACTAACATTTTGCATCCGTTGGGCAGTGTGACAGGGCCTTTAAATCCTCTTTGCATCCGTAAGTGCAGTGGGACTGGGCTTTAATAGCTAAAGAAAGAAAGAAAGAACTTGTGTTCTTTCTGCTTAAGTTCCCAATCAGGGAATCCCCAAAGTGATTATATCCTACAAAGCCAGCAAGCATGCAGCTTGCTCCCAGTTAAAGGGAGCATTGAAACTCCATTCCATGTCAGTTTTTAATTTTTTTAACTGGATTAATTTGTTTTTAACTGGATTAATTAGTTTTTAACTGGATGAATTAGGTTCTGATTTACTGTCATTACTTCTGCTTTTGATTGTCTTGCTGAAAAGCCAAGAATAACCCTTTAATAACAAAAAATAAGTGCTTATTTGTTTAATTTATTTAGAAAATATTTATTACCACCTACTTACAGTGACTCTTAAAAACTTACAAGGAATAAAACACAATATAGAGGGGGGGAAACCAACCCCTCCCACGATCTTTTCTGGTGACAAGACACAGTCAAATAAGTTATTTGATGGGGTCCATTATGGACCCATTATGGGTTCTCCAAACCCACCGGCAAAACCAAGTCTTCAGAGCCTTATGAAAAAGTGTTAAAGTGAGGGCCAATCTAATTTCTTAAGGGATGATATTCCAAAGGAAAGGAACCATCACAGAGAAGGCCCTTCTTCTGGGTCTTGCCAGATGTACCTTCTTAGGGGATAGGACCCACAACATTGCTTGCCTCTCTGCTCTTCTAGGTTGGGTGAATGTGACCAGCAAGAGGAAGTCCCTTAGATAAACAGTTCCCAAGCTACAAAGGTTTTAAAGGGTTCTGATAACCAGAACCTTGAATTGCACCTGGAATAAAATTGACAACAATTCAGTTCACACAGGAGAGGTGACACATGTGAACACCGAAGTCTGCACAAAACCATGTGGGCCATTGCATTTTGAATCAACTGGAGGTTCCAGATCAGTGGTGGGATTCTATTTTTTTTACTACCAGTTCTGTGGGCGTGGCTTGGTGGGTGTGGTAGAGGATAGATACTTTAAAATCTCAAGTCAGAGGTGGTATTTGCTGGTTCTCTGAACTACTCAAAATTTCTGCTCCTGGTTCTCCAGAAGTGGTCAGAACCTGCTGAGTACCATCTCTGTTTCAGGGCAGCCCCATGAAGAGCATGTTGCTTACTTGCTTCATTCTATATTATATATTCAATTATTACATGAAAGTATAGCTATCATATACTTAAGGAACATACACACCCAGGTGTGGGATTCAACTTTTTAATAACCGGTTCTGTGAGCGTGGCTTAGTTGGTGGGTGTGGCTTGGTGGTCATGTGACTGGATGGATGTGGCTTAGTGGTTATGTTGTTGGCTGGGCATGGCCAACTCAATATCACTCACATTGAGGCACGCATCTCCTCGCCTGGCCTCTCAGGACTGTGGGGATGCTGCAACAGTTGTAAGTGTAAAAACAGTCATAAGTCACTATTTTCAGTGCTATTATAACTTTGAATGTCACTCCACACAAGCAAAGTACTAGCAAAGGAGAGGAGGGAAACTCCAGAGAAGTTCCAGAGACAGGAAGTCTGGTCCTGCCAAGAATGTAATAAGGGTTAACAGAGAGTAAGCAACACCAGAATGTTTCCTTCCTAGCTTCCTTACAAGATTAAGCCAGTAATTTCTTCTAACAACCGGTTCTCCAAACTGCTTAGAATGTTAACGCCAGTTCCTGCGAGTAGGTGCGAACTGGTAGAATCCCACCCCTGTACACGCCACTATTTAATTCATTCGCGCCAATTGTTTTCTAAATCCACTAGATTACAATCAGAAATATACTAATTATTCTTTTTAATATGCATTTTATATTTCATCCACTAACTTTATATTTCATCCACTTACTATATTTCATCTTCTTACCCTATTTTGCTCAGTTGTCTCATTAAGACTTTTCATATTTAATCACAGATTTTTTTCATTTTCAGAATGAGCTTTTTCAGGTTTGATTCTTGTAGGAGTTTACTGATTGTTTCTTGATGAAAGAAAAGGAGAGGATACAACTTAATTTTCTTTTGGAAAAAAAGTTTAAGTAAACCAATGAAGTAATAATGGCTAATCCACAATTTTAGCTGGCAAACTTTCTTTTTTTATCTTGAGAAAATCCTATTATTGAGGATAAGATTGTCATTCAGTGTGCTAGGTTTTTTTTTTTTTTTTTTTTTTTACAGATACTGATATGTGAGGATTTTGGAACTAGCTGAGTGAAGTTCTGATCAGAGAAATTTGCTATGTCTTATCTAACATAAACTATTGCTATAGTTGTAGGACAGATTAATTACTCATCTTGTCCCCTGACAATTTGAAGTACAGCTAATCCATTGTTCTGTGTACAACATCTTACAAATTAGTCTAACTCAGTAATATAGGGAAACTTTCTTTTCCACAGAAAGGTAATTATTTAAAGCTTAATTGCTTCTTCTTTCTCTAAGAATTAACTATTTTCCTGAGTTACTGTATCTTGTATTATATTTCTATTATTTATATTTTTATCCCATCCTCCCATAAATCAAGAATAAAACTTGGACAGATCAAAACAATCATTTCATTGTCAGAATTGTTTAAAACAATTATAATTAATTGGAAGTGTCTAAGCCAATAATAATGGCCTACTAAAAAGGGATAGGTAGAACTAGTATTGTTTCCTTTTTGATTTGTATCAGCAAATGTAAGAACAATTTTTTTTAAATAACATCCAAAATAATACTCCCACTCGTGGTAATATAGCGTGCCCCATAATTACAGTTTTGGTATGTGAGGTTTAGCATGATAATTTCAAAACAATTTGATGAAATATTGTTTATACTAGGTTAGATCACCCTTGGTTTGAGAACTTCCATAAGACGAGAACCAGGGGTGGGATTCAAATTTCTTAACAACGAGTTCTGTGGGTGCAGCTTAATTTGTGGGTGTGGCTTGGTGGTCACATCACTAGGTGGGCATGGCTTGCTGGGTGGGCATGGCTTGGTGATCATGTGACTGGCTGGGCAAGGCTTGGTGGTCATGTGACTGAATAGGTGTGGCCAACTCTAAGTCATTTGTGTGGGTGTTGCCTGTATGGGCCAGGAGGAAAGAGAGATCCAACCTCTGTGCTTGTGTGTGTTTGTGGGTGGGGGGAGGGAGGGAGATTAGTTTTTTAAGAAGCCCAGAGGAGGGAAAAAGATAAAGCTGTGCCAAAGAAATCCCAAGGTTGGGGTAAGGAAAGAAAAGGAATCCCTGATCTGAAAAGGGAGTACGCTCCCAAGAAAACAAAGGAGCCAAAACCTTATTTACTCATTCTTTTTAAAAAATTAGTTTATCAGACATTAAAAAGAAATTTCAGTTTTACTTTCCCAGGTTCAAGTCTCTTTGCTTTAAGCCCATGTCCCACTGCACCACTGGATGCAAAGAGGATGTAAAACGGACAAAAAAGCTTGCCATCCGTTGGAAAACGTGATGCATCCATTGTATACTCACTGCGTACGTGTTTCATACACTTTATCCATCAAACATCCATCTACTGCTATTTCATCCACTCAAAAAGTTTTGAACTGCACAAAACTTTCTGAGCGGATGAACTTTCCGCTGCGTACGATGTACAGCCGCGACACATATGGGCAACAAACGTTCTATGTCCGTGATCATCCGGTACACGTCCGCTGTATCCTCTCGGCCATCCCCTCAACTCACATCCTCTGCAGCTGAAAGAGGAAAGAGGGGGGAAGCGAAAGGTACACGAAACATCCACACAGCGTTAGTAGCATGGAAATAGAAAGGATGTAAGCGGATGCATCTCGTATATAAAGCATTAAAACGGACAAAACATTTGTACAGGGGATGTATCTTGGATATTTAGGATGTTTAGGGGATATTCAGATAGCCAGGTATACAATGCCAGTGACCACAAGGATGGGCTGGAACGCAACCTCATCATGGGTTTTCCAGATCCAGACCACCTACCCAATGACGCACAAGATGTGCCCTACTTCATCATGGGCAATGACGCCTTCTCCCTCAGAACCTACCTCATGAAGCCCTACAGTTCCAGATACCTCACCCGTGAAGAGAGGATCTTCAACTACAGGCTGTCCAGGGCAAGACAGGTGGTGGAGAAAGCCTTTGGCATCCTGGCCAACAGGTTCCAGGTACTTCTCACCACCATGCAGCATCACCCAGGGACTGTGAGGAGCATCATGGAAGCTTGCTGCATCCTGCACAATCTCATGCGCACCCGCTACCCAGTGTTGCAGAACAGGCTTGTGGACCATCAACAAGGGAATGGGGACATGGAGCCTTGTGAATGGAGGCAAGGACGTAACCTGATAGACACTGTGGATGTACAAGTCCCCAACAGAGCTTCACATGAAGGGAAGAAGCAGCGCAACCTCCTGAAACACTGCTGCAACTCCCCAGCTGGAGCAGTGGAGTGGCAAGACAGGATGGTAGATGCTTAATGGATGCTTCTTTCAGCCTGTCTCATAACACTGATGAGTTTGTGCCATGTATGTTGAATGGCCCTACAATGAATAGGGCATTATTAAAGATCTTTGTTTATTTTGAAATGTGTTGATCAATGAATAAATTGTTATTGATAAAAAAGGGCCATATGTGTGACAGCTGGGATGGTGGACCATACAGTCCCACTATGCTTACACTGGAGGTTTATCAATCCCATAGCTATCCTTACCCATCCCAAAACTATCCTTACCTATCGCGCAGCTATCCTTACCCATCCCACAACTATCCTTACCCATCCCACAACTATCCTTACACATCCCACAGCTATCCTTACCTATCCCACAAGCATGCAAAGGATTAACCATTTTTCAAAGTTTTCACGAACACTTTATTAAGTAAATAAAATGAACCAAGTGTGTGAAGCAAAGATAACCTTTATAAACAACTGTGTTAAGTAAATTGTATGACTTTATTAAAAAAAGCAAAATGAACCAAGTAAAGTGTCTTTAAGCAAAGATAAAGTGAACAGGTAACAACTCAGTCTCTGGCACTATTCTCAGTCACTCTGAGGCATGTCCATGGTCTCAGCTGTCGAGCGGCCAGGGACTGTGGAGGTGGCTGTTGCTGGAGTGCTAGACTGAGGCACCATTGGGGTGCCTAGCCCCGAGAGTACAACAGGGGATGGTGTGTTCAGGAAGCTCTCAGAGAGCTGACTCAGTCCCGTGAGGTTGAGAGGCCCTTCCTCAAGGACCTGGGATGTCAGGCACAAGACTGATGATAGATTTTCTGTTGAGGGGCTTGGCTGTGGGGTGGAGGAAGGAGGAGTGTAGTGGAGCTGTCTGGTCTGCAGCAGGGTCAGGTGAGGCATCTGTGGCATGTGATGTACCTGGGCCTGGACTGGGAAGAGCTGCCTCTGCTGTGGTAAGTCCTGGTACTCGTAACCTTGGTAGGTGAGGGGTTGTTGAAAGCCGTGGAAGGGCTGTGACATCGCCTGGGGTGGAGGAGCAGTCCTGGACTGGGTCGGAGCAGGTTCAGCTGGGCCTGGCAGGTGGTGCAGAAGTGCTGTGATCTTTTCCTTCATCACCTGGTACTGGGCCTCGGGCAGGTCCATGAGGGTCTGGCTCAGATACGTGATGAAGGGCTTGCAGTTCGAGGATGGTATATCGCTGTGGACCAGCTGAGAGAGAAGATCTGTGCTGGTCTTGATCGTGTCCCTGATCTCCAGCAGGACAGTGTGGCTCTGGTCCTCCAGTCTGCCTCTCTGCCTGCTTTCTCTGGAGTTGGAGCTGGGGGTGGGTGTGACTTGGTCTCTGGCTGCTGCTTCTTCTTGCTCCATTTGAGACAGGGGATGCTCCACGTCCTCTGGCATGGGGAGTGCAGCTGTTGGGGGGGTCTCTGCTGTGGGGCCCTCCAAAGACACCTGCCTGGACAAGGTAGCTGTCTCCTGGCTGGAAGAGGAGTGGCTGTCTGTGGGCTGTCTGAGGGAGAGGGTTGACAGAGGGGCTGCTCCTCGGTGGCGGATCTCACCCTCCAGGAAGCTGCACTTGGCCATTAGATACATCTCCCGGTCAGTGAGCTTGACAGCAGCCTTCCCAGATTTCTTCAGGTGCAGCTTGCCATACCAGGTGTGCATGTGCTTCCACCATCCCAGGAGTACATCTGAAGTGTAGCCCATGCTCTGCCTTGTCTCTGCCTTGTCTCTCCATGCTGCCTGCTTTCTCTTGGTGTCGCAATAGAGCCTGTGGCCCTTTCTCCACAGGTACTCGTTCTCCTCAGCCATTCCAGCACCTCCTCCTCATGGTCCTCGGAAATGGAGTACTGTTTCCTCTCTCCCTTCTCCTTGCCTTGCCTCTTCCTCCCTCTGGCAGGGCCTTCAGGGCCTTCAGCAGCAGGGCTTTGATGGCCTTGCGGCTGGTCCACCACAACAGCAGCAGCAGCAGCAGCAGGAGAAGCACCAGCAGCACCAGTAGGAGAAGCACCAGCAGCAGCAACACCAGGAGCACCAGAGGCAGCAGCAGCAGAAGCAGCAGAAGCACCAGCAGCTTCAGAGTCAGCGCCAGGGGGTGGGATGATGGTTCTGTCCTTCTTGCCAGGGCTAGCAGGAGTAGGCACAGGCTTCCTCTTTTTCCCTGACTGACGAACCATGGTGTTCTTTCAAGATGTCTCTGGAAGGTCTTTCCTCTGAATGGTGACTGCTTGCGAGCTGCATCCTTTTATATCTATGGAGTTGATGCAATTCATCCTTCCCGCATCTGCAGTAACCTCTTTGCATCTGCTATGCATCTATTACACATCTGCTATGCATCCTATAAGTGTCCGTGATGCATCCGAGTCATCCGCTACACATCTGCTCCTTCCGCTACGTGTCTGCTTCGCTATTCTCCCCCGGAAGCGCTTCGGATGTGTCATCTGCTTCCATCTGCTTCCATCCGCTAGGCTTCCTATGAACACCCGCTTTCCATCCTCACTACGTACTACCCACGTCCGTTCCTTTCCGTTGTTGTCCGTTCTATTTATGCAAATTTGGGGCACTTTTGAGAGCGGATTATGATGGATGGAGCCACCCCCAAAATTTTGCTCTTTTTGCATACATTTTGCATCCGTCAGCCAGTGTGACCTAGCCTTAACATTTGTGATATGTTAACATATTTATACCCCTCTATGTTTTTAAGCATTAGGAATTCTAGATTTAACTAGATTTAAGAAAAGCACTTACACTAAGTTACTGGCAATTTTCTATATCTCACAGGCAATGAATTAGTTGGGATTCTCTCTCTCTCTCTCTTTCCCTCCCTCCCTGTCTCTCTCTTTTTCTCTCTGTCTTTTGTCTCACTCTTTCTCTTTCCCTCCCTCCCAACCCCTCTCTCTGTGTCTATTGTCTCTCTTTCCTTCCCTTCCTCCCTCTCTCTCTGTGTCTCTCTGTCCAGGAGGGTGAAAGGGGTGAAAGAACCTCTGAATGCTGCGTGATGGAAATCTGATGTCCTGAAGACCAGATGGCTTGCAGGGAGGTGGAGCAATCCTGCAGTCTCCCCAAAAATAACCCTTGGCGTCAGAGGAGTGATGAGTGGTTCTCATGAGGAAGAAGAGAAGCACACTTGGAGGAAATTTGATGGGCATCAGAGGGTGCAGAGGGGCACAGAGAGCTTCTCATAAGGAGGAAGAGAAGTATGCTGGGAGGAGATTTAATGGACGACACTGGTTTAGTTCAGTTTTCTGTCTCCATGCTTCAGGTGGCAGACAGCCAAGTGAGCAAGACAATAATCTGCCAGCTGCCTCTAATCTTCCTGCCCACACCTGGCTCCTGCATCCTCAACCTTGCTTCTCACTTGCCTTTCTCCCTGCCTCTCCCAGCCAATGGTGCTCATGAGTAAACTGCAGCTTGAAATCTCAAATATGGCCAAGAATGAATATTTGTGTTGTAGCCACTGGCTGGAGCTATTAAAGAGGCAGCCAAACGAAAGTGCATGAAGGACCCCATCTTGTCACTGGGAGTTCAGGAGACTTGGTGATTGGCAGGCAGCTGGGCTCTTCGAGAGAAGAGGAGTTTGCAGGAGACTGATCTGCCACTGGCTACAAGTTCACAAAGCTCATTCTCATCTGTATTTGAGATTCCTATCTGCAACAGACAGCAAAGCTTGTCAGGGTTGACCTCAGCAGCTTATCTCTGCCAGAGTGCTTCCTGGCTTACAGCTCCAAGCCCAAAGCAGGATGCATGGGCTGACTTGACGCAACCAGCTTTGGGCTTTTAACAGTTCATGGAGGATGCGCTTGAACTGGTACCAAGACCAGGGCCCCAGGAGAGCTCAGGCAAAGACATTTTTATGGCTTTTTTTCTGCCTGAGAGAAGCAGCCATGGGTGGGTGGCCCAAGAGAACACACCACCCCAGCAGTGCTCTCTCAAGGGCTACCCACTTAACCCCTCCACCTTGCTAGTCCAGCCAGTGATCTCCCTCACGCTTCCATCACAGGCTTGGGAAGCAGTCAAGCATGGGGAAGAGCTCTAGTGCAGCAATCTTCCACGCCCTTCCCTTGCTGGCCAAGCCAACTTGGGAAGCATTCAAGCATGGAGCAGAACTTTGGTGCCGCAATCTCCCATGCACTTCCCTCACATGCCAGGCCTGCTTGGAAAGCAGTTAAGCATGGAGAAGAGCTCCAGTGCTGCGATCTCCTGCATGCTTCCCTTTCAGGCCAGACCGGCTTAGGAAGCAGTTAAACGCGGGGAAAAGCTCCAGTGCAGTGATCTCCCACATGCTTCCCTCCCTCCCCATGCACTTCAGTCCACCCACACTGGTATCATCCTCCCCCACCCAGCCGCCAGTCCATGCAATGCAGCAATTCAGTGATGGCAGCAATTCACAAGGCAGTGCAGCAGTGGTGATAAGCCTCATTATGTGCCCCCCCCAGCAGCCCTTTTGGCCAAGTGTGGAGGGCCCCACTCCTGCCATTGGCCTTACTTTCTCAGACCAGGTGAAGAAGTGTGGCCACATGGGAGGCAACTGGATGAATGAGTGAAGAAAAGATCCCCAGGCAGTGTGAAGTGAGTGAGTGAGAGGGGAGGGGCTGGGAGGGAAGGGGCCAGTCAGTGGAGTGATTTGCCAGTTCTGTGAACTGCACAGAATCATAACTACCAGTTCTACCAAACCAGTTCAAACTGGTAGAATCCCACCCCTAACTAGAGCTATAAAAGTCTGAAGTAAGGACATTCAATCAAATAGCTCAAATCACTAGAAAGAAAGAAAAAAGCAAACTTTGAGAACACATTAGAGATCCAAATTAGGTGTCTGCCTTTCAACTGACATTATTCAAAAAGATAAATGAAAAGAGATATATGGAAACTTAGGCCAGTCTCTGGGGATATACTATTTGTTAGACATTCAATAAGACAAGGAGAAAACAAACCCACAGGTCACTTCTACCCTTTCAGTAGGATTTTTTTTGGGGGGGGGTTCTTTATTTTCTATTAAATTAAATAAAACAAAATAATAAGAAATAAAATAGGTTGCAGATTTGACTGTTGAATAATTGAAAATCTAATTCTAGTTGTTTTGCCTCTCCTATTTACTGAAAGCAACTCTTTTGAGCACAGAGACTTGGTCTGTTCAGAGTTAGCATTACAAAACCATTAAGCCCTGGGAAAACACAGAGGATTTCATATTCAGTGAAATAATCTGCCTTCACGCATTAGTTAGACCCCGAGTGCATTTTTTTTTCACTCAGTTTCACAAATAAATCAGTTGCATAGAAAGAAACATTTTAAATGGCAGTGGAATAATTCAGGGTGTTTTATTTTCCCAGAAGTCCTCTGCATGCAATATTGCAGAAAAAGTGGGCCATACAAATCAAATTAAGGAATTCTACTTACAAAAGCAGAGGAAATAAACGTATCAAGGGGAAGAAAAATTTTATTAGCATTTTAGATTGGATTGTATGGTCTTAGATAGCTGTTAAGGCTCATGTTAATGTGTTTAATAATTTGATATTTTGCATCTCTGAATTAAGTGAATGTGTTTAGCGCTATTTATACAACACATATGGGAACTGTGTACTAGTTTCTCCCTTTCTACTGTTATTCTCATCTTTTTTTTTTCTCTGTAAGAGATGTAGGGAATATGATAAGCTACTCTATTTGCATAGGTTCACGAACTGTTAAGGATTCTATTTTTCCAAAGTTCTATCAGGAAAGCATAGGACGAAAGTAATAAGCCCTGTGACTTACCAAACCAACATCCAATATCAGGAATCAAGTGCAAATGGTTGGAGTTTTTCTTGTTGATATTACAATACATGTTTCATTACTTTTGTATTGTCATGGTTGCCAGTAGATACCTTATGCCATCCCCCTCCTGAAATTTCCTCTGCTTTTTTTCCTATCAGTTTCCCTTCAGTGTGATGAGGTAGCCAAAGTGTCTGGACATGCCAACTTATATTGTGCAAAGATATATATGCTGCTGTCAAATTTAAGGAGTGTGGGGTGGGGGAGAGAAATCTATGGCAGAAATCTTGGTGTTAAAGTTGTGGTGACAAACGTGTTACCTTATTTAGGGACATAATTAAGGAATTCATCCTACTTTATCCAGAAATTGGAGAATTTTGAAAGCCATTGATAGCCACCAATAGTTCTACACTGTCAAAAATGCTTCTGTGGATGGAGAAGGTTCTTCATTACCTAAGATGCCTAGAATGGAGTGAAAATAAGGATTACAGTGAATTTAACATGCTCATCCTTATTTTTTGTTGCACAATTTATATGTAATTTATTGATATCATTAATATGACTTCTCTTTTACATGCAACCTGAAGAACCCACATTGCTGCATATGCCACTTCAAGATCTTAGAGATAAAAGTGGGATATAAAGAGACGACAATAAAATTGCAATGTGCAAAAATTCCTCCAGTTCCCATATTGGTGGCATTTTTTTTCAAGCTTATCAATATCTATAGAATACTTTATTTGCAGAAAATGCAGACAGATAATTATTTAGAACATAACAAATAGCAAAATGAGGTTGGCATAGCTTGCTATTTCCAATAGCTGGAGCAGTTTGTAGTGCTGAAGGCTGTGAAATGTTCTCATAGCAACAGATTGTAAAGTGTCCACAAGTTGAAGTTTGGAAGAATAGTATTTTCATTTACACAAGAATTTTAAAAAATATAATTTAGCATTCATTTAGTTGTGAAGCATATAAGTATGGAGTTATCTAAATCCTGTTGTCAGAGCTTAATAAATACGGTCAATAAGCCACTCATGTCTGAGAATCCTCCAATTGCAAACAGACTGTGGATGGTTACAAGATGACACTCAAACAGATTACATTTTGCTGTTTAAGCTATCCATGATATAATTTAAATCCTAACTACACTGCACATTTGCATGCATTTTCTCTTGTTCTGTCTTGTTTAGTCACTCATTCATTCATTTTGTTCCAATTCAACATGCAACACAAGGAGGTCAACAAAAGTTAAAGCAACAAGAAAAACATTGAGAAAACTACGACACAGCATACTTGAGGCAGCACAAGTGTGCATGATCAATAAACAAACCAGTTTCTAATATTTCAAAGTAGAAGTAGAGAAAAGACAGTTGTACTTTCAAACTTACAAGATTCCATTATGTAACCTTATCATAAAAGTAGTGTTATTATTCATATAATTTCTTCTTCTCTTCATCAAAGAGCAAGTGTTAAAAAGTATATCTATATCCCCTACCCCTTACAGTCCAAAAAACTAGAGAGGGTCAGAGTTAACTTAGCCTTCCTGCCTTTTAAGGTCAGTAAATGAGACCCAGATTGTTGGGGGCAATATGCTAACTCTGTAAACTGTTTAGAGAATGATGTAAGCTAGTATATAAGTCTAAGTGCTATTGCTGTTTTCAGTAATAGCCTTTCCTTCTCTCCGTCCTTCCCTCTTTGTCCATTTCTAGTTCTTTAACTTGGATGTACATTATAAGACTTAAACTCTGAATGACTCAGGGACTCTCATTTGAGGGAAAAGACCTTTCTTCTCCTCATCTGATGAAACTACTGAATTAAAAGCAAGAAGATTGATACTTGCCTCTTCCTGAGTAAACTGTTCCATCCAGAAAAGAAGCACGCGGTAGACCGGGTTCCAACAAATAACTCTTTATTAGTTAACAGCAACAGTAATAGAACATTGGCTCAAGCCGCGGCAGCCCTTTTTATAGAGGCTTGCCTGCCGGCTTGTAACCAATGACATTGTTTTAACTTTGCCGCCTTTGAGCGGCTCCTTGGATTGGTTCCTAATGAACCAATCCACTACTGGCCTTCCTGGCAAATCATCATAGACTACTTGGAAACTTCCAAGTTATACAGAACACCCCTCCCCCTTTAGTTCAGTCCTACGTGAGTGACGTAGTCGTGCAGGTAGGTGGGGCTTCTTCTGGTCCTAGTTGACCTGCACGACTCATTCTTGCCTAAGACTTCAAGTGGTTCGATCGGGATCACTGTCTCTCCAGCTCGTTTCCATGGAACCGCCTGGAAGGGTGAGTCAGCATTGTCGCTACCGCTTGAGTTGCTCAGGCCGATGGTTTTGCCGCTCCCTCCTGGTTCAACTGGGCTGGTTGAACTGGCCTGGCTGGCCCCTTCCAGGCAGCTTCCCTTTTGCTCGGACTACTTCCGATGGTTTCATCTAACCATAAGTGCTCTTTTTGATTGGTTAGATGTTCTGGATTTACTTTTAAAGATTCATTTTCATACCCTTTTTATTTGTTTGTGTTTCCCCCCCCCTCCTTGGTTTTGTTTTTGTCGATTTTTATTATTTGAGGTTGCATGGTTGTTTTGCGCTCGATGTTGCGGGAACGAAGCTGGTCTATGTGCCGCTTCCACTCTCTTCCATCGTCCATGGTTAGTCGGAAGGACCGGAGGTCTGTTACTTGTGTCATTGTGGCTGGAAGCCAAAGAGGGTCCCTGATAAAATTCTTTGCATAAACTAGGTCGCCGATTTCCAAAGAGTGGTATCGGCTGGACGAGTCGGGGGGTTTCTCACAAGTGTAATTTGGGTGTAATCTATCTAAATGGGATCTGAGTTTTCTCCCCATTAATAGTTCTGCCAGGCTCTTGTTCGTTGTACTACTGGGAGTGATGTGTTGTAGTGTAAGTAAGAGGTTCAGCTTGTCTTGGACATCCCCCTGGTCCATTTTTTTGAGGCCTTCTTTTGTAAATCTGACCATTCGCTCAGCCCTACCATTCGCCGCCGGGTGGGCCGGCGCGGTTAGTGCATGGCATATACCTAAAGATGCTAAATACTGTTCGAATTGTATAGCCGTTTGTTGTGGCCCATTGTCAGATACTAATATATCAGGTAAATCATGAGTTGCAAACAATTTGTTAAGCTGTTTTATAACAGCGTCAGTTGTTGTGGATGACATTACTATAACCTCTAACCAATTTGAATATGCATCTACAACTATTAAAAACATATTGTCCCTAGTTGGTCCTGCAAAATCAATATGGATTGAGACCAAGGTCCTTGTGGGGTCTCCCAGTCCCGTATGGGCACTTGCGATGGTGTGGTTCTAGCTCTCTGACACTTGTGGCATGTTGCAACCCAGCGTTTAATATCCTTGTCTAAACCAGGCCACCAGACATAGCTTCTGGCCAGGTTTTTCATTTTTACTATACCTGGGTGGCCCTCATGTAACATGCCCAACACCTCTTCTTTCAGTTTGGATGGAATTACCACCTGATCTCTCCACAATAAACACCCCTTTTGTATTGACAGTTCAGTCTGTCTGGTCCGAAAAGGTTTAAAACCTTCAGTCTTTTGGCTTTCCGGCCAGCCTTTACCTACCCAAGTCAAAATGCGGGCAATCAATGGGTCTTTCGCTGTGGCTCTGGTGACATCATTGCCAGACAATGGGAGTTCAGGGCAGGTCTTTACTTGTAGGGTGGTGGTGGTTGGAGCCGGGTCATCCTCTATTGTTGGTAAAGGTGCTCGGCTTAAAGCGTCTGCATGGGTGATTTGTTTCCCGGGTCGATGCAGCAAGGTATATGAATAGGCAGGCAGGAATTCTGACCACCTAGTCATCCGTGGGGATAGAATGTTTGGTGTGGGTTTGTTCCCAGCCAAAATCCCCAGCAACGGTTTATGGTCAGTCACAATGGAAAATGTCCTCCCATAGAGGTATTCATGAAAATGTTTAATTCTGGTGACAATTGCCAGGGCCTCTCTGTCTAGCTGGCTATTGTTGTGTTCCGCTTTGGAGAGCATTTTCAAGTAAAAGGCGATGGGCGCCTCTCTCCCATCAGGTAATTGGTGGCTCAGAATGGCACTGACTCCGAAAGGTGAGGGGTCACAGGTGACCATCAATGGAAGTGTATTACTAAACTGAATAAGAATGGTGCCTGAGGTTAACAAGTCTTTTATGCTTTGGAATGCTTTTTGTTCTTTATGACCCCAAGTCCAGACAGTTTTTTTATCCAGCAAACGGTGTAATGGTTCTGCTATCATTGCTTTGTGGGGGAGGAATACGTTATAAGAATTGATCAGACCCAAGAATGCCTGTAAGTCCATTTTATTTCTAGGCCTGGGTGCATCTTTAATGGCTTTGACTTTTTTTTCTGTTGGGTGAATACCTTGTTCGTCAATTAAATACCTGAAAAATTCGACGCAGTTGGTAGCCAGGCAGCATTTTTCCTTTTTTACTTTCAGGCCGGATTCTCTAAATTTGGTTAGCACTTCTCTTAGTCTTGTTTCTAATTGGGTCATGTTTCTCGCTGAAATTAGGACGTCATCAAAGTATGGAATGACCCCTTTTATTCTGTTTAATAGGCGTTCCATGAGGCTTTAGAAGACACCTGGGGCAATGCTCCAAATTGAAGTCTGTTACATTTGAATGCTCCTCTATGAGTTACTATTGTTTGTGCCTCGGCCGTTATTGGGTCTACTGGAAGCTGCTGATATTCCTGAGCCAAATCAAGTTTCGCAAACATTTTTTCTCCCCCAAGTGAGTGCAGTAAATGCTGCACGACTGGTACCGGATATGCGCTCTGCTGCAGTGCATGGTTCAAGATAGCCCTGTAGTCTCCACAGATGCGCACAGACCAGTCAGGTTTTACAGGTGTTACTATTGGTGTCTCCCACCTAGCGTGGTCAATTGGTTCTATGACCCCTTGTGCAATCAATTTGTTTAATTGCTCATCTATTTTGGGCTTTAATGCAAAGGGGACTCGTCTGGCTTTTAACCTTCTCGGTGCTATCTGGGGATCTAAACTAAAGGAAATTGGGGTCCCCCAGTACCTGCCTAGAGTGCCGTCGAAGACGTCCTGGAATTCGTGTAGCAGGTTCTCTTCCCAATCGCTTGTGGCTATTCGGCTTACTCCAGTCATTCCGATGCCCAATGGTGCAAACCATTCGATGCCCAGAAGGCTGGGATGGTCTTGGTCGACTATAGTCAGTGGCAGGACTTTGGCGTGTTGCTTGTAAGTGACTTTGAAGTGCACCAGACCTACCACGGGAATCCTATTTCCCTGGTAGTCTTTGAGAAATAATTTTTGTTTCTTGAGTTCTTTTTGTCTTTTGTTTGGAACCAACTGCCTGATTGTGTTCCAAGACACCATTGATAGGAAAGATCCTGAGTGGACCTCCATTTCACAAAGGGCTTCCTTCAATGGTCACTACAATTTTGACTTTTCTCCCGCTTTCCGTCTGTGCACTTCCAATTGTGATGGTCTGATGAGTTTTTTCTCGGTTGCTGGTTCCTTTGCTGCACTCCCATTTTCTGTTGGCTTGCCTTGGTGCAGTTCTTGGTGGGGAATTACCGTGTCTGCTAGGACTGCTGTTCTTACGATTTCGGCAGACTCTTTTGATGTGTTCCCTCTTCTTGCAAGCCCGACAGATGGCATCAAGGAACCTGCACTCGGCTCGGGGGTGGTTTCCACTGCAGCCAGCGCATTCCCACCAATTTCTTCTCCTTTTGTGCCTTTTTTGGTTTGCATACAGGCGATGGACATCATCGTCATCTTCATCAGAGTCTGATGACTCGTCTAGTCTTCATGGTGTGTGGTTGTGGCAGCTTGCTTCTTCCCTCATGGTAAGGTTGTTGTGTCAGTACTGGCATTCATCAGCTTCATTGTGGCCGCTGATTTCTTTGCGGCTTCTGCAGCAGTGGCTTCCGCGATCGCTTCTGCCACAGTTATGTTTGGTCTGTTTAAGAGTTTACTTTGTAGAGTAGAGTCCTTTAGACCTAACACGACACGATGTGGCATAGCCTCATCCATATTCTGGAATTCGCAGGTTCCTTCTAGATGGCAGAGAGCTGCCACAAAATCAGCAATGGTCTCATCTTTCCTCTGGTCTCTTTTATAGAACTCATGTCTCTTGATGAGATTTGAGACAACCAGCGCGTAGTGAGCTTTCAGCATTCGGTTAAACTCAGACCTGGTCATCTGTTTCACATCTCTGGGCTTCACCAATACCTTTGCCATTTTGAACACGGCTGGCCCACAGTGTGTTTGGAAGACAACCCTCTTTCGCTGATCCGAAATTTCTTCCATTTTGTTGCTCTCCAGAAACATCAGGAAGCGATCGATATAAGACTCCCAATCTTCCTCATTGGGGTTGAAGGGTGCGGGCGGCGCGTTACTACTAGCCATCTCATCTAGCGTGGTTGTTCTCTCCCCGCGTGCTTGGTCTCTGCTCTAGGACGATCCCATCCTCGTCACCAGTGTTCCATCCAGAAAAGACGCACGGTAGACCGGGTTCCAACAAATAACTCTTTATTAGTTTACAGCAACAGTAACGGAACATTGACTCAAGCCACGGCAGCCCTTTTTATAAAGGCTTGCCTGCCGGCTTGTAGCCAATGACATTGTTTTAACTTTGCTGCCTTTGAGTGGCTCCTTGGATTGGTTCCTAATGAACCAATCCACTACTGGCCTTCCTGGCCAATCAGGATAGACTACTTGGAAACTTCCAAGTTGTACAGAATATAAACCATGAAAAAGAAGGATTTATCAGGATTAAAATAGGTTACGAAATAGGTTTTTCATGCCTTCTAGGTGCAGTAGAGTTGTGGGTGGAAACTTTTAAAGACTCCTTGTAGAAGCCAGAACATCTAATCCTCTATATTCCATACATGCTGATTACATATATGCTGATTACAAATCCATTCATACTGTCCTAAGGTTGCTTACATGCATACTACATACAGTACTCTCTTCATTCATACATAGCGCTCTCTAGTAAGTGTGCAAATAATTGCAATTTGAAAATTATTTTATAACTGAGAAACAAAAAAGATAATCAAAGGTTCTCAGTTGCACTAAAGCCTGAAGCTATGAAAAGTGCTCACTTTTTACCTGATACTTATTAATTACTTTATTCTGCATTATTTGATTCATTAGGTACCATCAAGTCATATCTGATTCTTAGCAACCAGATCTATAGATTTTTTTTTTCCATGTCAATCTGTCCCTAACCTGGTCTTTCAATGGTGCACTCTACCTCAAACTGAGTCTATCTTGTCTGCTGGTGTCCTCTTCTCTCTTTCCTTCTGCTTTCCCAACTTTAGAGAGGGAGATGAGTCTTCACACAATGTGTTCAAAGAAGAATAAACTGAACCTAGTCATTT
>BLBF01000017.1:4203709-4236231 GCA_015471245.1 Laticauda colubrina | reverse complement strand
TGGAAGAATGAGAAAATACCATTGCAGGAAGAAATTATTAAGAAAATATTGGAATGTGCTGAGATGAGTAGATTGACATTTGAAATTAGAGAACAAGAAGATAAACAATTTTATGCAATTTGGGGATTTTTTTATCAATGGTTAGATGATAAAATACAATAATAGAGCATTAGTACTATATATATGAAGGGTTTTTAGGATTGATTTGTTATGATTATATGATAAGCTATAGAATAAACTGTTTGTATTGTTATCTCACAAAGCATGAATGATTAAAAGTATAGTCAGAAAAAGATTTTTTTATTTTTTTTTAGTAATATTAGAATATGGATTGACAATATGAGTGGTTATGCAATATAACTGTAATTGACACTATAAAATGAATGCACAAAACTGATGAACCAACCGATACACCGGAAGTATATATGAGAATAGATGTTTTTAATGTTTTGTACGTTTGTCTATTTGTAGAAAATTAATAAAATAAAAAAAAAAAAAAAAGAGTGCAGGCTTCCAAATGATTGACAGTCTGGTGGATTCATCTCTTCTATTCATGCTTTCAGGTCTTTTTTCAATCTCTATGGCTTCTCTGATGATTCTGTGGCGGGGGTTTTCTATAGTGGCTTGGGTTTTAATGCCATTGAAGTTGATTTTGTGACCTGTGGTTTTAATGTGTTGGACTAGTGAGAAGGTGTGTTCCATCTTTTTTACTGCATTTTTGTGTTCATCCAGGCAGGTACTTATTCTTTTATTGGTCTGTCCAATGTATGTGGCTGGGCATGATGCACAGGGAACTTTGTATATGCCTTGGTTTCCCAGATCAATTTTGTCTTTGGGGTTTTTAAGGATGGCTGCTATGTTTTTGTCTGTTGTGAAGGCAGTCTTGATGTGATGCCTATGTAGTATCTTACTGATTTTGATTGTAGTACCTCTTATGTAGGGCAGGACAGCTGTTCCATAGGTCTGTTGATCTTCTAGGTCTCTGTTATGTCTTGGTGTGTTTTTGTGGATCAAGCTGGTGATTTTGTTTTTGTGGAAGCCGTTGGCTTTCAATACTTTAGTCAGGGTGCATAGTTCAGTCTTTATATGTGTTTTGTCTGCCAGGCGTTTGGTTCTGGTAATTAGTGTTTTGGCCACGGAATCTATCTGTGCTGGGTGGTGGTGGGATTGGGCGTTGAGGTAGTGGTTGGTGTGTGTTTTCTTCTGGTATACGGTGTGTCCCAGTATGCCATCTGTTCTTTTGTAGATTAGTACATCTAGGAATGGTAGTTCTTTTTTTTTTTCCGTTTCCATGGTAAACTTGATTTTGGGGTGTGTGCTGTTTAGATGTATTAGAAAATTGTTCAGGTTTTCTTTTCCATGGGGCCAAATCACAAATATGTCATCGATGTATCTTAGCCATAGTTTGGATTTGTGGGTGGCATTAGCCAGGGCTCTGGATTCGAATTCTTCCATGAACAGGTTTGCAATGACGGGTGACAGTGGTGATCCCATAGGGGCTCCTTCAATTTGCTTGTATCTTTGTCCTTTGTATATGAAATTTGTGTTGGTTAAGCAGTGTTCTGTTAGTTCCATGAGGTGTTTAGCTGGTTGGTATTTATTTTTGATGATTTGAAGAGTTTGTTTTATCGGGACTTGAGTGAATAGTGAAACCACGTCGAAACTTACAAACTTGTAAACTTGTAGATATATTTATGTATATATGTATGCTGTTCAGCTTCCTTTGGATATTATCCTATGTCATTGTAGTTGTGCTTTTAAAGTTGTAGCAATGTTTCGGCAGAATCTCATCTGCCATCATCAGGCTTCTGTATTGAGTTCCTCTGTGGGTCAGGCTATCACAGCCGTTAGTTTAAAATTTGAGGCTAGCCTACTGTTGTGCCAGGATGTTTTTTTCTTCATCCTGATTGGTTGGGAGTCTTGGTCTGTGTTTATTGGTCTTGTAGTTTGTTTGATTGGTGTTTCTGGTTTCTTCTGTCTGTTTTGTGGCTTTGATTGGCTGGCAACAGTGTGTCCCTGTATTGGAGGCTTTAAGAGCAGCTTGGCTTCGCGTGAAAGGACGGCTATCATCTTTTAGGAAGCCAGGTTTCATCTGGGTGCCTGGTTGGGGTGTGTTTGAGCTGGAGGTATCAGAGGGAGTCTGTTTGCCTGGCTTGTGGTGGAGAGATCTTTCTATTTGAGAGTGCAGGCTGCCAAATGATTGACAGTCTGGTGGAATCATCTCTTCTATTCATGCTTTCAGGTCTTTTTTCAACCTCTATGGCTTCTCTGATGATTCTGTGGCTGGGGTTTTCTATAGTGGCTAGGGTATTGGTGCCATTGAAGTTGATGTTATGATGTTATGACCTGTGACTTTCATGTTTTGAAGGCAGTCTTGATGTGATGCCTATTGACAAACTCAATACAGAAGCCTGATGATGGGAGATGAGATTCTGCTGAAACGTTGCTACAACTTTAAAAGCACTACAATGACGTGGGATAATACATCGATGACACATTTGTGATTTGGCCCCATAGAAAAGAAAACCTAAACAATTTCCCAACACACCTAAACAACACACACCCCAAAATCAAATTCACCATGGAAACGGAAATTAACAAACAACTACCATTCCAAGATGTACTAATCTACAAAAGAACAGATGGCACACTGGGACACACCATATACCAAAAGAAAACACACACCAACCGCTACCTCAATGCCCAATCCCACCACCACCCAGCACAGATAAATTCCGTAGCGAAAACATTAATTACCAGAACCAAATGCCTGGCAGATAAGACATATATAAAGACCGAACTATGCACCCTGACTGAAGTATTGAGAGCCAATGGCTTCCACAAAAACAAAATCACCAACTTGATCCACAAAAACACACCAAGACATAACAGAGACCTAGAAGATCAACAGATCTATGGAACAGCTGTCCTGCCCTACATAAGAGGTACTACAGATAAAATCAGTAAGATACTACAAAGGCATCACATCAAGACTGCCTTCAAAACAGACAAAAAAATAGCAGCCATCCTGAGGAACCCGAAAGACAAAATTGACCTGGAAAACCAAGGCATATACGAAATTCCCTGTACATCATGCCCGGCCACATACATTGGACAGACCAATAGAAGAATAAGTACCCGCCTAGATGAACATAAAAATGCAGAAAAAACGCTGGAACACACCTCTTCACTAGTCCAAAACATGAAAACCACAGGTCACAACATCAACTTCAATGGCACTAAAACCCTCGCCACTATAGAAAACCCCAACCACAGAATCATTGGAGAAGCCATAGAGATTGAAAAAAGACCTGACAGCATGAATAGAAGAGATGATTCCACCATACTGTCAATCATTTGGAAGCCTGCACTCTCAAATAGAAAAATCCCCACACCACAAGCCAGGCAAACACCTGGGCAAAAACAGACTCCCTCTGATAGCTCCAACTCAAACACGCCCCCACCAGGCACCCAGGTGAAACCCATCTTGCTAATGAATAGCAGCTTGCTAATGAAGAGCAGCCATCCTTTCACACAGAGCCAAGCTGCACTGAAAGCCTCCAACACAAGAACAGAGTGTTGCCAGCCAATCAAAGCCACAAAACAGACAGAAGAAACCAGAAACACCAATCAATCAAACTCCAAGTCCAATGAACACAGACCCAGGCTCCTAGCCAATCAAAATGGACCAGCCTCAAATTTGAAACCAGGAACTAACTCTATACAGAAGCCTGAGGATGGCAGAAGAGATTCTGCTGAAACGTTGCTGCAACTTTAACAGAACTACAATGACGTGGGATAATACCTGAAGGAAGCTAACAGCACACATGTAAGTACCCGCGAAAGCTTAAAAAAAACATATATACATATATATATACATATATATATGTATATATATATAAAACACACACACACATATATATATATATATATATATATATATATATATATATATATATATAACACTGAACCAACGGATGCAAAGAGGATGTAAAACGGACAAAAAACCTTGCCATCTATTGGTTAACGCGATGTATCCATTCTGTACTCACTGCCTCCGTTTGGCTTCCTCTCTATCCGTCCAGCATCCGTTTATGGACGTTTCATCTGCTCCAAAAGTTTTCGGCTGCCTAAAACTTTTGCGCGGAAAATGTATCCAGTTCATCCGTTCTCAATCCGCTACGCATCCGCTACGCATCCATTATGCATCCGCTATATCCGCTTGGCGTCTGCGACGCATCCGCACAACGCGCATCCGCCTGGACGCAGGGAGGAAGCGGAACGGACGTGGAACAGATGCAGAACGGATGCAGAATGGATGCCCAGTGGAAACAAAGCATTTAAAGTGGAAAAAACGTTCGCAGAGGGGACCTATCTCCGATATTAAGGATGTCTAGAGGATGCCTAGAGGATGCCTAGAGGATGCCTCGCGGAAAACCTATACTGCCTTTAAAAAGGGGGAGCAACTCGCCTGCATCGCACTTTCAGAACAGCAGCCCAGCGGTGCATACCTCTGCAGCCTTCATCTGCCTCTTCCTCTTCCACAGCATCCAGTCATGTCCACCGTGGATTGTAACAAATTCCTTTCGGCAGCCACCATCGTTCTGCAACAGTGCGAAGCCATCTGCAGGCTCTGTGAACACTACTTCGAGAAGAAAAGGAGCCACCCAAAAAGAGTCTGGGTCCGAATATGGTTCACCAGTAGAGCGGAGGACGGACTGTACAACAAGCTGATGGTGGAGCTCAGGAGCGCAGACACTCGGGCGTTCCAGAACTTTATGAGGATGCCTCCAGCCATGTTTGACGAAGTTGTGCAGCGGCTGACACTCAGGTTGACCAAGACAAACACCAGCTTCCGCCCAAGCCTGGAACCTGGGCTCAAGGTGGCACTCACTGTGCGCCACCTGGCCTCAGGGACCTCCTACAGGAGCATGCAGTACGGCTGGAGGGTGCACTCCAACACCATCAGCATTGTGGTCAGAGAAGTGGTGCAGGCCATCATCGAAGAAGACAAGGAGGAGCTCCTCCAATACCCCTCCACTGAAGAAGGATGGAAGAAATTTGCAGAGCAGTGGTATCATAAGGGGAACTTCCCACACACCGTTGGAGCCATAGATGGCAAGCACGTGGCCTGCAAAGCTCCAGCCAAGTCGGGGTCCACTTATTTTAACTCCAAGGGCTTCTTCAGCATCATCCTCTTCGCCATGGTCGATGCTGACTACAAGTTCATGTACATCGATGCTTCAGGCAATGGCTCATTTTCGGATGCCCAGGCATACAACACCAGTCACCTCAAGGAGGGGATGGAATGCAACCTCATTGTGGGCTTCCCAGATCCAGAACCCCTGCCCAACGACACACAAGATGTGCCCTACTTCATCGTGGGGGATGACAACTTCTCCCTCACAACCTACTTCATGAAGCCCTACACTTCCAGACTCCTCACCCGTGAAGAGAGAATCTTCAACTACAGGCTGTCCAGGGCAAGGCGGGGGGTGGAGAACGCCTTTGGCATCCTGGCCAACAGGTTCCAGGTACTTCTCACCACCATGTAGCATTGCCCAGAGACCATGAGAAGGATCATGGAAGCTTGCTGCATCCTGCACAATCTCATGCGCACCCGCTACCCAGTCTTGCAGAACCAGCTCATGGACCTCCAACAAGGCAATGGGGTCATGGAGCCTGGGGAATGGAGGCAAGTGCTTAACCTGATCGACACTGAGGATGTGCTAGGCCCCAACAGATCCTCAAATGAAGCGAAGAAGCAGCGCAACCTCCTGAAACACTGGTGCAACTCCCCAGCTGGAGCAGTGGAGTGGCAAGATAGGATGGTAGATGCTTAATGGATGCTTCCTTCAGCCTGTCTCATCACACGGATGAGATTGGGCCTTGTATGTTTGGTTGGCCTACAATGAACAGGGCGTTTAATAAAGAGTTGTGTTTATGTTGACATGTGTGGATAATTATGACATTATTATTGATAATAAAGGGCCGTAGGTGTGGCACCTGGGAGGGTGGACCATACAGTCCCACTATGCTTGCACTGGAGGTTTATCTATCCCACAGCTATTACCCATCCCAAAGGTATCCCTGCCCATCCCACAGCTATCTTAACCCATCCCACAAGCATGCAAAGGCTTAAACCATTTCTAAAAGTTTCCACCAAGACTTTATACAAAAAAAGAAATGAAGCAAGTGTGTGAATCAAAAATAGATTTTACTAACAACAAGCTATAATACAAAAAAGAGTCTCTGGCACTCCTCTTGGTCGCTCAGTCTCAGGGGTGAAGGGTCCAGGTGCTGTGGAGGTGGCTGATGCTGGAGTGCTTGTCATCAACTCCTCCTCCAGAAGCAGAATCAGCAGAAGCGCCAGCCGCAGAAGAGTGAGCCTGTGCTGCAGAAGCCCCAGCAGAACCAGAGTGAGGGCCAGGGGGTGGGATGGTAGCCCTGTCCCTCTTGCCAGGGCTGGCAGCAGATGGCTGAGGCTTGCTGTGCTTCCGCATGGTTGTGGGATTGCTGGCTGGCAGGGAGGCTGGCAGGAACCAAGGCTGGCAGGGAGGCTGGCAGGGAGGCTGGCAGGGAAGCTGGCAGGAAGGCTGGCAGCCAGGCAGGCAGCCAGGCAGGCAGCCAGGCAGGCACCAAGGCTGGCAGGCAGACATGAACCAAGGCTGGCAGGAAGGCTGGCAGGCAGACATGAACCAATGCTGGCAGGAAGGCTGGCAGGCAGACATGAACCAAGGCTGGCATGAAGGCAGGCAACAAGGCTGGCAGGCAGACCGGCTTGCAGCAAGGCTGGCAGGGAGGCTGGCAGCAAGGCTGGCAGCAAGGCTGGTAGCAAATCTGGCAGCAAGGCTGGCAGGCAGACATGCAGGAAAGGCAGGCATGGCAAGCAAGGCAGGCAAGGCAGGCAAGGCAGTCAATGTGTCCGGCAGCAGGTCTTTCCTCTGAATGGCGACCTGCTTCCGAGCTGCTTCCGTTATATCCACGGGGCTGATGCAATGCATCCTCCCTGCTTGCGCAGTTAATGCCAGGCATCTGTTAGGCTTCCGCTGTGCATCCGCTGTGCATCCGCTGTGCATCCGCTTTGTCCGTTTGGCGTCTGCTCTGCATCCGCTGTATCCATTCCACGTCCGCTTTGCTGAGGCCCCCCGGAAGCCCTGCGGATGTGCCACTCACTCCCATCCGCTTCCATCTGCTGGGCTTCCGTTCCGCATCCGCTTTCCATCCGCCCTGCGTCCTCCCCCCATCCGTGTTATCCGCTCCAGTTATTCAAATTTTTGCCCCTTTTGAGAGTGGATAACAACGGATGGAACATTTTTCTCGTCCGTTGTGTCCGTTTTGCATCCGTTGGCCAGTGTGACATGGGCTTAAAACATATATATATATGTTAATTCCAATGTGCTCGATAACTTTTACAACCATACATTCTTTGCATTTTCAGCTGTCAGCATAAGGCAACTTATTGATGTTTTTACCCCCAATTCAGCTTTCCTTAATTTATATTCAGCATATCACCATTATACCTGCGTCTAATACCAGTCAAAGGCAATTTAACTCAATCAGCCTGTTAGTCACTTTTGTACATCAACAGCTCAAAGTCTATCAGTAGATATAGCAATCACACCACTTATTAAATCATTCTTTATTTAAAATGAACTGAGAAATATTCAAATTGTTATGCCTTTTTTAACAGTTCTCTGTGTGAAAGTAAAATAATTCATTAGTGAGAAGATTACTTAATTCTTTCTAAACAGCTGTAACAGTCCCAGTATACTTAAAAGAACCCCACAGGTTATCCTAATAAACAGTAAGTTTTCTACCAGGATTTCTCCTATTGGACCAAGATGGTATGAAAATAAAATTCATTCTCTTTCAGGGCTGACTATTCTCATTTATTATTCAATTTCATTTAATTCATCAACTCTGTTACAAAGCCGAAGAGCCAGAGCTGTCTGAAGATGTTTTTGTGGTCATGTGGCCAGCATGACTAAATGCCAAAGGTTCACGCAACACTGTTACCTTCCCACTGAAGTGGTCCCTATTTTTCTACTTGCATTTTTACATGCTTTTGAACTGCTAGTTTGGCAGAAACTGGGACAATTAACAAGAGCTCACTTCGTTCGTGTGCTACAGATTCGAACTGCCAAGCTGCTAACCTTTCTGATCGACAAGCTCAGTTTTTTATCCACTGAGCCCCCCCATCTATCTCTATATCTATATTGATATCGTCTCTATATAGATATACTATCAAATAGATAGTATATCATCTCTGCAACTGACATATTTTATCATTTTTATGTGCAACTTTCTTTAATATATGCTTAATTAATGCAACAGTCAAACATACTTTTGTTTTACTCTTTTTTCCTGCAAATGCCAATTTTGATTAATGTTTTGCAGACAAAAGCTGTGTATGAATTCCACTGAACATGGATAAGCATCAATGTAGCTATTCCACCACTGTTATCCATGTTATCCGTTGGAATGCATTAGAGTTGGTGGTATTTCAAAACAAACAAAATCCATCTTTCTTTATACCTCTAGAGGGAATTCGCAAACACATTTATTGGAGCATGGAGGATGTGCAAATAAGAAACTGAAAAATATTTATTTCAGATGAATTTTTCTCTCATACTGAGCATTTTCTAGGCAATTTTTATTCCAGAGACTAATGGTATCAGCTGCCAGCTAGTAACATGCCCTTATATTTTGTTCTTATTCATGTTGTATCTTAAAATATTGTGGAATATAAAAATAAGGACACCCTCAGATTTAGCTGATATTCATTGAATACAATCATGCAATTTTATTCCATAATTTTATTATGGCAATGATGTATTATTATCTTTTTGAATTTTTTTCTTCAAACATTTCAATTCATGCAACATAATCTTGCTTATGTTGTATTTTCACTCTCTCTGTTGCTCTCTCTCTCTGGCTCTCATGCTCTCTCTCTCTCTCTCTCTCCCTCCTTCCCTCCCCCCCCCCTTTTTCTTTTTGTTTCTCCCTCCCTCCCCCCCTCTCTCTCTCTCTCTCTCTCCCTCCTTCCCCCCCCCCCCCCCATTTTTCTGTGTGTGTCTCCCTCCTTCCCTCCTTCTGTCTTTATCTCTCTCTGTATGTCTTCCTCCCCCTCCTTCCTGAAAATGGGCTCTAACCCTAACCCTAACCTTAACCTTACCACATATTTTTGTCTTTCACTCTCTACTTTGGTTTTTCCTCATTCTGATTGTAATTCTCTGCATATCTGGAGAACACATTCTTATGGGAATGTATTACTTTATCTTAGTGGTCTTCAAATAACACACACACATCAGCTAATTAATAAAATCCAGGGCTCCTGATGGTTACTGAGAAAATCTCTAAACGGGAAGAAGGTGTTCTAAGAAATGGTCTTCTTTCTCATTTCTACTATAAATTTTTAAAATCAAAATGCATGATCAAGGGTTTCTCAAAAACACACTGGATTTTATTCTGTTTTATTAATATTTCTAGCCTTGCATCTTGTTTATGCAAATGATGGAGACTGACCTGATTTTTATACTTTGATTAACTTAATAGCATAATAAATGGTCAGATTTTTTTAATCTAAAGCTGCTACTTTGTTTAAAAAAAATGGAATAAATTGCTTTTGTCTGAGTTGCTATGGCTAAACTATAAGCAGAGACCTTTGTGCTTGTTTTTGAATAATCATTTTGAGGTTGTGTCATCTCCTTTTCTTTTAGATAAGCCATACTACTGAATATGTTGCCATCCACATTTGTTTTCAAACCTGATTTAAAATTCTTTGATTTTTCTCTAAGTACCTGGATTACGAATGTTGATTTGAAATCCTATGTCAGCATATATCCCCTCCAGAAATGCATATGATTATTAACAGTATAACATACACTGAGACATTGAATCAATTGGTATATCCTCCACAATCTCCCAGTTTGTCAAAATTCATCTTCATTGTGTCAATGATTGTCATTCCCTTTCAGAATCTGATTCTGAGGGGGAGACTTAGCAGCTTACAGGGAGGGGTGTGTGGCTCCATTGGTTGTGGAAGAAACTGGGAAGGGAAAAAGTCCAGCTGGGCATAGCAGGGGAGAGGGAGAGCAAGGCAGAGATAATTCAGAGGAAGATCCAGGCCCATGCCCTCTTCATCCTAGGACATGCATGGAGGAACAGAGAAGGGAGTAATGAGACTTGTATGACTTATGGGGGAGGAAAGGGCCCTGATTCCCTTCATTAGCTGCAGCTGGGAACACAGTGTTTAAAAAGGGGGGTTGTGCACAGCAACTTGTGGGAAGCAAATTGTGAATTATCTTTTATTGTCAAGGTTTATTTGGATTCCTGGCATCTTCCCAACTGTGTGTGCTTTGTTGGTCTTTGAAGTCTGCAATTCCTTATCCTACCCTGTCCAGTTAATTACTGCAGTATGGTTTGTGTGGATTTTTATTTACAGTTTATATGTATTTTATTTTCAGACTGAATTTCTTCCATTTAAAGACTATTCTTGGGAGAGTTTTTCTCCAGCCAAAAGTAACTGGACATTGGGGAGAAAGTTGGAGATATTAAAGGGACTTTCCTTACTTATGTGATTGTGTTGCCTTTGTGCCATGCCCTGGGTCATCACAATTATAGTATCTAACCATCTTATCATCTGCCACGCTCTTTTCCTTTTGCTTTCACTCTTTCCCAACATCAGGATCTTTTCCTCTGAGTCATCCCTTCTCATTTGGTGGCACAAGTATTTCAGCTGCAGTTTCAGTATCTCTCCTTCAAAAAACAGTCACGATTGATTTCCTTTAGGATTGACAGATTTAATCTCCTTGTGGTCTAAGAGACATTCAATATTTCAAAACAAAAATGAGGGTCAGTATTTTGCTTATATGTGACTTTCCTGCTCCAAATCTAGCTTGCTATTCTATCTCTCTTGGGTCATTATTCAATGTTCTAATCATGGCACAAGATTTCTTGCTTTTGTAGCTTGCATCTGTCCTTTCAATATAATTCTGTTCTACTTTATATTTTAAACAGCACAGGTGCAAACTCTTCTTTTGTGGACATCTTTTCTACTAAGATAATAATACATATTTATTGTAGATGTAAATATAATTATTCCACATGGTAGACATGTGAAGTATAACATCACAACTGCTTATTATACGTGCCTCAGTAGCTCATTTCAGGGTTTTGACAAAGTTTTCCTATGGTTTTATATCTTTGTTGCGACTCACATTAGTGGGTTACTGCTTGTTAGGTTTATCTTTTTAAAACTGACTTGTTATTAAAGAGGTTTCTTTTTTTGTGTAATTATAGGAAAACCTGAACATGTTAATGGTGAAAGTGTAAAACTAGGGTTAAGACCATGTTGGTGCTTTGTGATGAAATATTTACTGCAAACAAAATCCAGACTGTACTCTTGTTGTCATCAATTAATGTGTAAGAAATTAATTATTAGTTCTCAGACTAAAATATGTTTTAGGTTATGGTTTTGTAAACCTCCAGTGGTGGGTTCCTATAGTCTTATTATAGGGAAGAGACTGCCCTATCCATTCACTTTGCTGATGCACAACAAAGCATCTAGAAAGATGATTGAGAAGGTATTACATAGTGTACTTGCAATGTTAATTTTAATTGGAAAACAATTCAGTTACTGGAATTCTTATAATCCCATTCTTATCTTCTCAACAAATCTTGCTAAAGAAATTTGGTGACAAACATGGTTAGAAAATACTTTTCGTTCAGGCAGATTCAGGACAAAACCTGGGGACTTGGGATCATGTAGCTCAGGATTTATTTGGTTCCCCTATGCCCATGTTTCCACCAATTCACCAAAAATGGTATTTTCATTTATCATTTTGACAATAATTATCCCCATTTATCATTCTGGCTACTGAAATTGCCAATGATAATTTTTCTCTTATTTTCCTTATTCTCCTCTGGTGCTGCTAAAGCAAAGCATCTATTTTTGATAGTTTGTAAAATGATGCAATAAAAGACTCCATCTATTTTTATCTTTAAAAATCTTGATTCCATTATTAGCTTTTATAGTGTATATAGTTGAGATGGATAATCTAACAGAGTCTGGAAAAGCAGAGGACGAGAAAGACCATTGTAAAAAAGACACCTCAGCTCCAGGGAGGGTGGAAAGCATGAGAAAGAGAATCCGAGCAACTCTGCCTTAATTACACTAGATATAAGCTGAGTAGAGAATTGCTTTGACAGGCTTTCAAGATTAATGTCAAGGTCTATGAGGCTGGCAAACTCAGGAGACAAGACTCTCTCGGATTTCTGGAAAGATCTGTATTGCTTATATGGTAATGTAACATATTCTTGAAACCCTGTTTGAGCAATTCTTTTCCTCTTTCCCCTGCCCTCAACTTATATGTTTTACAATGTCCCTTTTTAACCTCTGAATTCTTAGTTTGATAGATATCCCATCACAACAGCTCCAATGTTATAGAAAGGGCACTGCCACATATTTATGTAGTCCTTCTAGCTTCATACTTCTGCTTGTAATTTGATTATCAGATGAACTTTTGAATCCTCCTTGTAAAATTAGTTCTTGACCATTTTCTTTTCTGCATATTTCCAAAGAAAGGTCTTTGGGCACTCGAGAAGCTTCCAAAGTAGACATTAATCATTTCTAGAGTGCTCCCATAGAGGCTAACTGATTTTTGCAGTCTCTAGCCACTTTTAAACGTTGTCTTTGGATTAACTTGTTGAAATGGTATTAACAAAATTATTAGGTTTGCTTTCAGTACAAGAAACCTGGTAAAGCTGGAGATGAACAGATTTTGATTTCTGATTTTAATTTCTGATTTTAATTCCTGAGTCACACAGGCATGCAAATTACAAGAAAACAGGCAATAGGAAGATTGGCCATATTGATCAGGGTAAAATGAAATTCATAATAGATCAGTTACCCAAACTGTGTTTTGAAGAGTGGGTGCTTAATTTGCACATCTGGGCTGCCCAATGTTCAAATGCCATCTTTACTATACAGATTCTCCATTCAGTTCTTGGTCCAATCAGTTCTGAAGACCAACAAAGGCTCTTGGTCATGGCTGCCAATAGTGATATTAAATGTGTTAAGTTTTTGAAGTGGCTGGCTCAGCATAAATCAGTCTCCCAGAAATAATTTTTTAAACATCTTATATGCCTCAACATCATAGGTTTTTTTAGAGCAGGGGTCGCCAACCTTTTGGACCTCAGGGACCACCAAATTTATAATTTTAAATCCCAGGGACCACTAACTGGTTCTGTGGGTATGGCCTAATTTGTGGGTGTGGCTTGTGATCATGTGACTGGCTGGGCAAGGCTTGTAAATATTATAAATATTTATATTAATATTAATTTTTTTATATAAAAGAACAACTTTTACCAGGCAAAGCAGGAGGCAAATTGAGTTGCTCACAGAATCACCTGACATTGCCCATATATAGATGCTCATGATTGATAGAAGAAAAAGAGGGACTTGAGATACCATAAACAATGAGTGCCAGGTCTGGTGACTGGCCTCCAAACTTATCTATAATTGAACACAGTCTCTTGTTTTTAGAGTGAAAAGTTGCATTAGATACTAGGAATATGAGCAATAACTAAATAGTATTTCTCATATGTAGAAAATACAAAAGTGCACAACATAAATGAGGTGGCTGAAAATCCAGAGTTCAGCATATCCAGCAAAGATGAAGTGCACCAGATCTAATTCTTTTAAAACATCCAAAGCATGCCAATAGACTTGGAACATGTTTATACTCCACCCTTAAGCTGTTCCAGAGCTCACACTGGCTTATCTTAAACCAAGTTTTTTTTAAAAAAAACCTCAGTTCTGCATTGAGTTGCCTTGGCAGGAGCTTGCAACTGAATTAGTCCAAACATGAGGCTGTAAATCTTTTTCACCTGCATAGTAATGGTAATGCTTGCCTGCTAAGGAGAATGTCCTCCCAAGTGAGATAAGGAACTATCTACTTTTTCTACTTGTCTTTTTTTCTCTTTTTGATGAGCACATCTTTATATCATTTCCTCATCTGCTCAGTCCCTTTTGTGCATTTAGGGCTCCTTCTTCTAGACTCCTGACCTAAAGTTTTATCTTGATGTGCTAGTAGTTCCATTTGTGAAAAGCAAAACCTTATTTTGAGAAACACTGTTTTCATGCAAATATATGCACTTTTGGCTCACTATAGATAGAAACCATGACCAGGAGGAACTCCCTGAAACTTTAACTCTTCATTATTCATTTCTGGCACTTATGAGAGCATATTACTGGTAGTTTTCCAAGTTTGTAATATAACAAAGCATTTCTAAAAAAGTGGCAGCCTTTTTTAGCAGGTCAAGTCAGGAATGCTACTTTCAGGAATGCTACTTTATTGTTGTAGGAAATAATCAAATCTTCAAAGTTTGTCCAAAATTCTTTTTCTGTTCCCAACATATATTAAACAAAATCAAGATGGGTTATTTTGAGTTTCTTTCTAATGCTTACTTCAGTCTTTGGATTGTGAAATCTTAAGTGTAAATCATTTTTAACAGTTCATTCATATCTTCCCCAAGGTCATCTCTAAATTCCTTCATGCAAGGTGGGTGTATCAGCAAATGGACCAAAAAGATCAGCAAATGGACCAAAAAGATCAGCAAATGGACCAACTTTCGTTGACTGTAAGTGCCAATAAAACAGGTTGTCCCAAGAAGTAGTGAGATCACCATCACTAGAGGCCCTGAAACAGTTTGGTTGGTCATCTATAACAATTTATTTTATTATATAGTTATCTATGATATTTATCCCAAATTCATGGTAATCCCTCAAAGATCCTTTCTATGTCTATTATGATAAAAGCCTTCCTCCCAAAATATGGCTATTGATTATCATTGTTTAGTTTTCTTTGATATCAAAAGCAGGAAAAATATGTAGAAACATTGCACTAAATTAGAAGAGAAGACATGAATACATTTTGAATCTTATTTGCATCTTGTCAATGAGTGCCTATGCTACATAAATAAATCCCCCTCACACATACACACTTAAATTAACCCATACTTGAAAGAGAAATTCTCTTTAATTGCATTCTTATGAACTTTAATCATAGATAATCTCACCAACTTTAATTGGATTTCTAGTATGTTTCAAGCAATCATATTCTTTTGGTTCTTATTGATCTTGTCCTATAAAGCCAAATATTTCTTAGAATGTTTTATATAGGTTTGTATTTTAGATTTGTTCCTTTTATTAAATCTGCTGAAGGATAGGGAGAAAAGGGAAGAAGAAAAAATAATTAAACTTGGTAATTTATTTCAGAAATCATAAAAGTGATTAAACAAACTTAAAATAGTTTTAGAAGCAAAGGGGTAAAAGCTTCCCAACATCGCCACATAATTGGTTTTATAAAATGTATCACATAACTGATTTTAGTAAAATAAATTAAAGTGTGAGTGAACTTGAATGGGATTATGTTAAAGAATTTGTATTTTTCTTAAAGGTTTTGAGAAAAGCATAAAAGAGGGAAAACAGTGGTTATTTTGTGACTTGCTTTTTAAAGATGTATGCATTCAATTAATCTCAGAAGAAAACTGGACCTATTTTATACTTGAAAACTGGAGCTATTTTATACTTGATAAAATAAAAAAATAAGAATAATTTTCTGGAAACTTGAATAATAATTCAAGAATAATTTTCTGGAAATTGAAACTCTATTTAGAGTTGTTGATTTCATTACAAACTGGTTTCTGAAGATGTAGTGAATTAAAGATATTAAATTCAATGTATTTATTTCAAGTGAAGAACTGAAGGTTATTGGTTTTTATCTTATTAAAAGTTTGTTATATTTTGCTATGATGCTTCCCTACTTCCAACTCAGGCCTGATCTATGTTAAGCCTTCTGCACAGACATAATACATTTGAATTAACCACCACAACAACACTATTGCTGTTAAGTTTTTCACATAGAGATTAGGCTGATCATACTAAGCAAGAGGGATAAACTTTATATATCACAGCTACATTTAGTGTTATAATCCAACATTAGAAACCCTATCAATTGTCTTCCCTATAGTTTTTCCAGATTGCTTATCTTTGTCTATTCCTGTTCTCATTCCCAAAATTGTAGGAGCTGGGGAAAGGAAGGACAGAGAATTGAGACCATGTTTTTTTATGAGACAGTTATCTAGCTTGCTGGTCCTGAAGAGGTTTGCTGGTCATTGGCAGAAACATGTTTGCTATTAGCTCAATCAGGTTGCATGTTGACAAAAAGAGAAAAGGAGTCAAAAATTATATTAAGAGAAAATAAGCTAAATTCTGGATAATCAAGTTTTGGTTGTTTTGCCATTCCTTCACAAAGTCTCTCTCCCAATTCCCTGATTCTATATTCCAGAGTTCTCTTGCATATACAAATGTTGCATATACAAATCAAGCATTATTAAAATATTTTAGGAGCCGTGATGGCATGGTGGTTAGAATGCAGTACTGCAGGCTAATTCTGCTGACTGCCAGCAGTTCAATTTTGACTATCTCAAGATTGACTCAGCCTTCTATCCTTCCAAGGCTGGTAAAATTAGGACCCAGATTGTTGGGGGCTGTAAAGCACTATGAGCTGGTATATAAGTCTTAAGGCCTAGTCCCACTGGCTGAGGGATGCAAAACGTATGCATAAAGGACACAGCGGACGAGCAACATTTCGGGGGTGGCTCCATCCATTGTCATCCACTCCAAAAAGTGGCGAAAATTTGCATAAACAGAATGGAAAAGAACGGAAAAGAGTGTATGTAGGTAGTATGTAGTGGGGATGTTAAACGGATGTTCATAGGAAGCCTAGCAGATGAAAGCAGATTACACCTCTGAAGAGGTTCCGGGGGAGAATTTTGAAGCGGACGCATAGCGGAAGGGGCAGATGCATCACGGATGCCTATAGGAAACAAAGGGGATGCCACGCGGAGGTATATCGGATGCAAACTGATCACTGTGCATCCTTTCTATTTCCATGCTACTAACAATGTATAGACGTTCCGTGTACCTTTTGTTTCCTCCCTCTTTCCGTTTTCAGCTGCAGCGGATGTGAGTTGTGAGGATGCCCAGAGGATGCAGAGAGGATACAGTGGACGTTTAATGGATGATAAACGGACATAGAATGTTTGTTGCTCATATGTCACGGATTTACATCGTACACGGTGGAAAGTTCATCCGTTCACAAAGTTTTGTGCAGCTCAAAATTTCTTGCACGGATGAAATTGCAGTGGACGGATGCTCGACGGATAGAGCGTATGAAATACGTATGCAATGAGTACACAATGGATGCATAGTGTTTTCCAACGGATGGCAAGCTTTTTAAAACATTTTACATCCTCTTTGCATCCGTAAGTGCAGTGGGACCGGGCCTTCAGTGCTATTGCTATTGCTATTGCTCTTATGTTGTAGAAGGTTGCATACAAAAACACAAATATGGTATTTTTGTGTATGAATTTAGTAAATGATGATCCAGAGGATGAGAACATTAAATTTAGAAACAATGCCTGAAGGAACTCTGGAAGTAATGCATTAGTGAAGATCTTAAAAAAAAGATATATCAGGAACCAGCATAGCTATTACTTTGATCAAATAAGAACTGCAACGTCTTCAGCTTCAGAATTTTCCAACTCATTTCAGAGTGTAGGAGGGTTGGTAACTAACACACTGTGAACAATGAGTTTGAGGAGACTATTCAAGATAACCTAGCTGAACCAACCCTACAAATATAATGGTATTCCTCAAAGGATTTGGAAATCTGCTTTTTTTTTTTTTACATGTAGCCTCAATATGAACAGGAAAGAACAGTCCCTAAGGTTTGGCAAGTAGCCTGATCCAAGATTTGAAAAGCCACATAAGGGTCAGAGCATTCCAGAAGTTGCCTCAGGAACAAATGATAAAGCATGGCTTGTGATATTGCAAAGCAAATACTACTCTTTCCATACTTGCCTATTGTAGTAACCATCTCTATCTATTGAACTGGACAAAATATGTGTCTACTTCTTAAAAATGCAATCCACTGCCATAGCCAAATCTCTAAGCATAATCTTTGAAAAATATTTCAGGATGAGCTCCTTGCCTAACCTATGGTCACAAGCCACGATCGTTCCCATCTTCAACCAGCCTAGTTGAAAATTACAGACCAATCTCTTCATTCTGCGTCACCTGTAAAGTCATGGAATCAATTATTAACCAATCCATTATCCTCCACTAAGAGACAACAACCTACTCTCTAATAAACAATTTGGTTTCAGAAAAAAACTATCCTGTAATCTGCAACTCTTAAACTGAAAAAACACATGGACAACACAACTCGATCAAGGCAAAGCAATAGACACAATCTACATAGACTTCTGTAAAGCCTTTGATTCAGTGGTACACGACAAACTACTACTAAAACTAAAATCTTATGGTATCTCTGGACAACTGCATAACGGGATAAAAGCATTCCTGTTAAACAGACAACAAATGGTCAAAATTGGGAGCGTCCTATCAAATTCTGTACCTATCAACAGTGGTGTCCACCAAAGAAGTGTTCTAGGACCAACTCTCTTCATACTCTACATAAATGATTTCTGTGATCATATTAAGAGCAACTGCGTTCTCTTCACTGATGATATAAAGGCCCGGTCCCACTGCACTTATGGATGCAAAGAGGATGTAAAACGTTAAAAAAAGCTTGCCATCCATTGTAAAATGCTATGCATCCACTGTGTACTCATTACATACGTATTTCATATGCTCTGTCCGTCGAACATCCGTCCACTGAGATTTCATCCAAGCAAGAAGTTTTGAGCTGCACAAAACTTTGTGAACAGATGAAATTTCCACCGCGTACGATGTACATCCACGACATATATGGGCAACAAACATTCTATGTCCATTTATCATCCATTAAACGTCCGCTGTATTCTCTCTGCATCCTCTGGCCGTCCCCTCAACTCACATCTGCAACAGCTGAAAACGGAAAGAGGGAGGAAACGAAAGGCACACGGAATGTCTACACAGCGTTAGTAGCACGGAAATAGAAAGGATGTAAGCGTATGCATCTTGTATATAAAGTACTCAAAACAGAGAAAATGTTTGTATCTGGGATATATTTCGTATATTTAGGATGTCTGGAGTATATCTAGAGTATGTAGAAGAACACCCAGTGGACAACCGATATTTCCTATAAAAAGGGGGAGAAATCATCTGGATCTCAGTATGAGTCCAGCAGCCGAGGTGTACAGACCTCTTCACCCTTGGTCTTGGTCTTCAACATCATCAATTGTTCTCCACCATGGATGATGACACAGTCCGTATGATAGCTGTGCTCATTCATCACCAGAACCAAAACCTGTTCAGACTGTTTCAACTTTTATATAAAGAGGAAGAAGGAGACATCCAAGAGCTATGTGGGTCCGAGGATGGATCGTGAGAAGAATGGTGTTTGGACTGTATGACCAGTTGATGGTGGAGCTGAGAAATGAAGACCCTTGTGCATTCCAGCACTTCATGAGGATGCCACCAGCCATGTTTGACGAACTTGTAGAGCGTCTGAGACCCAGGTTGACCAAACCTAGCACCCACTTCCGTCCCAACCTGGACCCTGGACTGAAGGTGGCACTGACTCTGTGGCACCTGGCTTCTGGAACCACATAAACAAACATACAGTATGCATGGAGGGTGCCACACAACAGCATCAGCAAAGTGGTCAGAGAAGTGGTGCAGGCCATCATTGAAGAATATGTGGAGGAGCTCCTCAAGTGCCCCACCACTGAACAAGGCTGGAGGAAACTTGCAGAAGAGTGGTATCAGTGGTGAAACTTTCCCCACACCATTCCCATCTTCCCATAGATGGGAAGCACATGGCCTGCAAAGCTCCACCCAACTCAGGGTCCACTTATTACAACTACAAGGGCTTCTTCAGTATCATCCTCTTTGCCATGGTTGATGCTGACTACAAGTTCATGTACATCGATGCTTCAGGCAATGGGTCAGCTTCAGATGGCCAGGTATACAATGCAAGTGACCTCAAGGATGGGCTGGAATGCAACCTCATCATGGATTTTCCAGGTCCAGACCCCTTACCGAATGACACACAAGATGTGCCCGACTTCATCGTTGGTGATGACGTTTTTCTCCCTCAGAACCTACCTCATGAAGCTGTATACTTCAAGATATCTCACCCATGAAGAGAGGATCTTCAACTACAGGCTGTCCAGGGCAAGATGGGTGGTGGAGAATGCCTTTGGCATCCTGGCCAACAGGTTCCAGATACTTCTCACCACCATGCAGCATGACCCAGGGACCGTGAGGAGCATCGTGGAAGCTTGCTGCATCCTGCACAATCTCATGCGCACCTGCTACCCAGTCTTGCAGAACAGACTTTTCGACCATCAACAAGGGAATGGGGACATGGAGCCTGGTGAATGGAGGCACCATGACGTAACTTGGTAGACACTGTGGATGTACAAGTCCCCAACAGAGCTTCACGTGAAGGGAAGAAGCAGTGCAACCTCCTGAGACACTGTTGCAACTCCCCTGCTGGAGCAGAGGAGTTGCAAGACAGGATGATAGATGATTAATGGATGCTTCCTTGAGGCTGTCGCATCACACTGATGAGATTGTACCATGTATGTTGAGTGGTCCTACAATGAATAGGTCATTAATAAAGAGCTTTGTTTATTTTAAAATGTATTGATCAATGAATAAATTGTTATTGATAAAAACGGTCTATATGTGTGGCAGCTGGGAGGTGGACATACAGTCCTACTATGGTTGCACTCGACGTTTATCTATCCCACAACTATCTTTATCTATCCCACAAGCATGCAAAGGCTTAACCATTTTTTCAAAGTTTTTACCAACACTTTATTAAGTAAAATAAATGAGCCAAGTGTCTTAAGCAAAGATAGCCTTTATTAACTTTCTTAGGTAAACTGTATGACTTTATTAGATAAGCAAAATGAACTAAGTGTCTTCAGTATCTTAAGCAAAGATAACCTTTCTTAACTTTCTTAACTTTATGACTTTATTAAATAAGCAAAATGAACGAAGTAAACTGTATTAAGTGTGTTAAGCAAAGATAACCTTTATTAACTTTGTTAGGTAAACTTTATGACTTGATTAAATAAGCAAAATGAAACAAGTAAAGTGTCTTAAACAAAGATAAACTTAACAAGTAATGAACTCAGTCTCTGACACTACTCTCAATCACTCTGAGTCATGTCTCTGGCCTCAGCTGTTAAGTGGGCAGGGACTGTGGAGGTGACTGTGAGTGTTAGTCTGAAGCACCATTGGGGTGCTTGGCCCCGAGGGTACAACAGGGGATGGTGTGTTCAGGAAGCTATCCAAGAGCTGACTCAGTCCCGTGAGGTTGAGAGGTCCTTCATCAAGGACTTGAGATGTCAGGCCCAATACTGATCACAGATTGTCCGTCGACGGGCCTGGCTGTGGGGTGGAGGAAGGAGGAGTGTTGTGGGGCTGTCTGGTCTGCAGCTGAGTGAGGAGTAGCATCTGTGGCATCTGATGAACCTGGGCCTGGACTGAGAAGTTCTGCTTGTGCTGTGGGAAGTCCTGGTAGTCATAGCCTTGGTAGGTGAGGGGCTGTTGAAAGCCATGGAAGGGCTGTGACATCGCCTGGAGTGGAGGAGCAGACCTGGACTGGGTAGGAGCAGCTTCAGCTGGGCCTTGAGGGTTGTGCAGAAGTGCTGTGATCTTCTGCTTTATCACCTGGTACTGGGCCTTGGGCAGGTCCCTGAGGGTCTGGCTCATGTAGGTGATGAAGGGCTTCCAGTCCGAAGATGGTATGTCACTGTGGAGAAGTTGAGAGAGAAGTTCTGTGCTGGTCTTCATTGTGTCCCTGATCTCCAACAGCACACTGTGGTCCTGGCCCTCCAGTCTGCCTCTCTGCCTGCATCTTCTGGAGCTGGGGGTGGGGTGGGTTGGCCTCTGGTGGCTGCTGCTTCTTCCTCCATTTGTGACAGCAGGGCGTCATCCTCCACAGGATCCTCCAAGTCTGCTGGCATGGGGAGTGCAGCTGTCGGGGGGTCTCTGCCGTGGAGCCCTCTGAAGACACCTGCCTGGACAGGGTATCTGGCTCCTGACTGGAAGAGGACTGGCTGTCTGTGGGAGAGGGGTCTCAGAGGGGCTGCTCCTCGGTGGCGGATCTCACCCTCCAGGAAACTGCACTTGGCGATGACGTACATCTCCCGGTCAATGAGCTTGACAGCAGCATGCCAGGATTTCTTGAGGTGTAGCTTGCCATACCAAGTGTGCATGTGCTTCCACCATCCAAGGAGTAGATCTACAGTGTACCCCAGGCTCCCTGCCTTGTTTCTCCAAGCTGCCTGCTTCTTCTTGGTGTCGTGATACAGTCTGTGGCCCTTTCTCCAGAGGTATTCTCCCTCAGCCATTCCAGCACCTCATCCTCATGCTCCTCAGAAACGGTGTACTGTTTCCTCCCTTCTGCTTCCCTTGCCTCTTCCTCCCTCTGGCAGGGGCTTCAGCAGGGCCTTCAGGGGCTTGAGCAGCAGGGCCTTCAGGGGCTTGAGCAGCAGGGCCTTCAGGGGCTTGAGCAGCAGGGCCTTCAGGGGCTTGAGCAGCAGGGCCTTCAGCAGCAGGGCTTTGAGAGGCTTGAGGGCATTGGGGATGGTCCACCACAGCAGCAGCAGCAGCAGCAGTAGCTTCAGAGTCAGTGCCAGGGGGTGGAATGCTGGTTCTGGCCTTCTTGCCAGGGCTGGAACGAGTAGGCACAGGCTTCCTCTTTTTGCCTGACTGATGAACCATGGTGTTACTGCTTGATGTATGTGGCAGCACGTCTTTCCCCTGTATATTGACTGCGTGCGTGCTGCATCCTTTTATATCCACGGAGCTGATGCAATTCATAATCCTCGCATGCGCAGTGAACGCTTTGCATCTGATATACATCCACGTGGCATCCCCTTTGTTTCCTATAGGCATCTGTGATGCATTCGCTTCATCCGCTATGCATCAGCTCCTTCCGCTATGCGTCCGCTTCACAATTCTCCCCCGGAACCCCTTCGGATGTGTCATCTGCTTCCATCCGCTGTCATCCGCTAGGCTTCCTATGAACATCCATTTAACATCCCTGCTACATACTACCCACGTCCGTTCTTTTCTGTTCTTTTCCGTTCTGTTTATGCAAATTTTCACCACTTTTTGGAGCGGATGACAATGATGGAGCCACCCCCGAAATGTTGCTTGTCCGCTGTGTCCTTTATGCATACATTTTGCATCCGTCAGCCAGTGGAAGCAGGCCTTAAAGCTGTTCAATACCACAGACAATGCTGCTACCCTTCAAAAAGACCTTGACTATGTATCAGAATGATCAAACAAATGGCAACTTCAAATCTCAATAAATAAATGCTCTGTCTTACATATTGGCAAAAAAAATCAGAAAATAAAATACAAGCTGAATAGTCAAGACCTTGTTGATGATCCAAACTGTCAAGGACCTTGGAGTACTCATCTCTAATTATCTAAGTGCTATAGCCCACTATAACTACATAGCCAAAAAGGCGTTAAGAGTTGTTAACCTAATCATACGAAGCTTTTTCTCTGGTAGTATCACACTACTAACTAGAGAATACAAAACATTTGCTAGACCAATACTTGAATACAGCTCATCAGTCTGGAATCCACATTACGTATCTGATATTAATACAGTTGAGAAAGTCCAGAAATATTTCACAAGAAGGGTTCTCCACTCCTCTGCTCATTGAAGAATACCTTATGCCACCAGGCTTAAAATTCTAGACCTAGAAAACCTAGAACTATGCCGCCTTCAGTCCGATTTAAATATAGCATATAAAATTATATTTTGCAATATCCTACCTGTCAATGAATACTTCAGCTTCAACCATAACAATACAAGAGCACACAATAGATACAAACTCAAGGTAAACCAACCAAACTTGATTGCAGGAAATACAACTTCAGCAACAGAGTGATCAATGTCTGGAATACTCTACCTGACTCTGTGGTTTCTTCCCCAAACCCTAAAAACTTTAACCTTAGACTGTCTACTATTGACCTAACCCCTTTCCTGAGAGGGGCGTGCATAAGCGTACCAATGTGCCTACTGTCCTTGTCCTATTGTTTGTTTTATTTTTCTTATATGTATCCTATATGTATTTTATATATATTTCTTATATGTATTTCATGTATTCATAACTATGTTTATACTTATACCTGTTATCTTATAATCACTTGATAAAATAAATAAATAAATAAATGAAAAAACTTGACATTTGGTCATTATTGTGGTTAGGTGGAGTCTTATGGTGGAAACTGCTTGAGTGACTAACAACCACCAGCCGCTGAAAAGAAAGAAGATTGAAAATTGAGCAATATCTCTTTAGGAAAGAAAGAAATCTATGAAATCCCACTTTTATATTATTGAACCTAATAATAACAATTTCCCAAGAACCTTTAGTTCTAAAATCCATGTGGGCCATACCACAATTTGCCTTTTTTCTCTTTTAACTTATATCAATTATGTTTAGGATTAATGCACGCAAAGAAACCAAGACAATTCTAACACACATCTTTCCTTCTCTCCCAAGCTGGATTTTGCAAACCAGGTTGGAAAAACAAACACATTTTTCTGATAAATATCAAGAGAAAAAAACTTTCTCTTGTTTCCCTCTCTGATTTTTTATCCCTATCTTATTTATTTTTTAAAAAAGTACAACACATGCAGCAGAGTCTACTGTACATGCATAGATGATCCTTGTGTAGTTTATTATCAGGTTTGTGGTCATCATCCCTTTGTTGCATTTCCATCAGCTCTGCCTTTCTTCCACTCTGTTAAACTTAAGTAATTGGAACCAATGGGAATGAAGTTTGCAAGCCATACAGAGCTCTCTCCCACTTCAAACTAAGTATGAGTGACAGTAAAGAAGTGGATGAAATTGTTAGCCTTGTTGTTTGCACAAAAAATAGACAATAATGATAATGGAGTATTTGTATTCCACAGAGACTGGAATACTTAACTTCAATATTGTTTCCTTGTTTGCTTGCTTGATTTCTATAGCTGCCCATCTCAGCAAACAGCTCTGGCCAACAGTGATAATGCTTTCCAAGCTAGGTTAATAATATTCCTAGAGAAACATATAATTTTTTTCTAAGAAAAATCTTTATGGGTGCTGGTAAAAATCATCTAGGAGGTTGTAACAAATTTCAAATCAAAGTATTCTTAAAATGACACCATCTTTTATATTATAGATTGGTTTTTTTAACATCTATCTAAATGAATCACACATTCTAAATACCATAAATATTTATTAAATGGATAATAATCCAGAGATTAATATTCTCTTCTGTGAGTGTAATTAAAATGTGAATCAATAAATAGGTGATCATGGATTAGTTATTTTTTAAAAGCAGCAAACGAATGAAAACAGTAATTTGTAATACCAAGGCAAAATTCCCATTAATTTTCATTGAATGAGGTATTACGTCATGATAGCTGCATGAATAGTGCTACTCACAGGAATTTTAATGTGAGGAATTAGACATTGGGAAGTGACCCTGTCATATCATCTTGTCCTGTCCTTGTACATTCACAGGTGTTGGAATGTATGCTTTACAATGGCCTGAATACAAACAAACATGCGTATAAACATACTGCAGCTCATAGATTAGATTATGTGAATAGAAAACTGAGGGTTCGGTTTAGACCTTGCAATAGATAGTAATAAAGTTCCACTTTTGATCCCCACGGCCAATACAACCAAATGTCATTACTGATAAAGGACAATATTGGTAGCTCAAGACTGAAATGAGGTATCTCTGCTTTTCTCTAATTTTGGTTGTTTTCTTGCAGATTGGGTAATATAACATTTTCAAGAAAACAACCAAGCTCAGAGAGTACCATGGATCCCTCAAAATGTTATCATTTTTATAGAACCCCCAGTTTTCCATTCACATAATGTAATCTCTGAGCCACAGTACATTTATACACAAAGCATGTTTACACACACACACACTCACAAACACACCAGTGGTACATTTCAAAAATTGTTACCACCGGTTCTGTGGGCCTGGCTTGGTGGGTGCACTTTGCACATGCACACACTTTGCATGCACGTGCGCACCAAACGTGCACATTGTGCAGGCGCAGAGTGTTTTGATTCACCTCCTGCAATCCTGCACTCTCCCTGTTGCTTCAGCAGCTGCTGTGCGACAATTGCTGCGCCATGCAAAGCAGCTGTGCTTCAAAAGCAGGACATAAAGGTTAATATAGGACCCCAGGAGGGTGGGTGGGCCGAACAGAGTGTCAGAGTGAACCGGTTCTGTCTCCACTGCTCATTGCCGCTACTAAACTGGTAGAATACCACCACTAAAGACCCTGTCCCACCGCACTTAGGGATGCAAAGAGGATGTAAAACGTTAAAAAAAACTTGCCATCCATTGGAAAATGCTATGTATCCGTTGTGTACTCATTGCACACGTATTTCATACTCTCTATCCGTCGAGTATCTGTCCACTGCGATTTCATCCACGCAAGAAGTTTTGAGCTGCACAAAACTTTGTGAATGGATGAACTTTCCGCCATGTACGATGTAAATCCGCGACATACGAGCAAAAAACTTTCTATGTCCGTTTATCATCCATTAAACGTCTACTGTATCCTCTCTGCATCCTCTGGGCATCCTCAGAACTCACATCCACTGCAGCTGAAAATGGAAAGAGGGAGGAAACAAAAGGCACATGGAACGTCTACACAGAGTTAGTAGCATGGAAATAAAAAGGATGCACAGTGAACAGTTTGCATCTGATATACATCTGCGTGGCATCCCCTTTCCTTCCTTTAGGTGTACGTGATGCATCCGCTTCATCCGCTATGCGTCCGCTTTGCAATTATCCCCCGGAACCCCTTCAGAGGTGTCATCCACTTCCATCCACTAGGCTTCCTATGAACATCCGTTTAACATGCCCACTACATACTACCAACGTCGTTCTTTTCCGTTCTGTTTATGCAAATTTTTGGAAGTTTTTGGAGTGGATGACAACAGATGGAGCCACCCCCGAAATGTTGCTCGTCCGCTGTGTCCTTTATGCATATGTTTTGCGTCCATCGGCCAGTGGGACCAGGCCTTTAAGCACAGTTCCACTTTTTGTTTTGGAAAAGGTAGAGTCAAAGTTTTCCCTTCATTTTCAGAATGGCACATTTTTCTTAAGAAGTATGAAAGAGTGGTTACTGCTAAAAAATATTGTTGTTTGAGTTCCTCAGTAAAACAGGTGACCTTTCTCACTATTAATAGATACACTTGCCCAGTATTCTCACCAAATATAAAGTTTATCAAATAAAGGCACATAATTTGCCTAGTTACTAATAAAGATGAAAAATATCATTAGCTGTTAAGATAATCAGGTATGCCTTCTAAAGGAAAGTGAACTGAGTAGCCAAAATTAAATGTTGAAAAATTGAATTAGAATTAGTTGAAAAAGTATAAAGAGTTAAAATATAACTCTTCCATGAAAAACCAATAGAACTAAAAAGTGCTTGACTTTGGCTGAATTATGCCTATGTTTTGTCTGGAATTGAGAACATTTAATAAGAAGAAATGTAACGCTTTGTTTTTGTCATGCACTATTAAATATTTCCACTGAACCAACTAATATTAGCTTATATTGCATGGTGAAATTCTAGCAACATATCATTCAATAGAATACCACTACATGTTATGCACTGTCAAGCTAACCAAGAATGTCTGATAAATAACGAAGTAAGTTTGTTGTCTTTTGTCTCTGCACTGAATTTCCAGCATGTCACTTTTATTTTTTGCCTCTATTTTACATCTGAAAAAAGAAATAGAGGGGAATGTATTTTCACAGCACATAAATGTAAAATTCTTTTTTTAAATAAAGTTTTATTGAGTTTTAACAAAATAAATTAAACATCTTATTTGAATACAGCATTGTTCTGGATTATCACATTTCTATACAGACACAATTTCATATGCATATTCATCATATGTATTCAACTTCATATCTTATTACTCTTTTTTCAACTTCTCACTATTTCTCCCTTTACTTCTCTTAATTTTCTTTTATGGTTATCTCATTTTCTTCTTATTCAATTGCATTTCTTTTACCTAAATTTCTATATCTTTTTGTTCATTGTACTTATACTTTCATCTGTCTTGTTTACAATTTCATAAATTCTCTTCCAACATTCTTAAGGCTAGGTCACATCGACCGACGGATGCAAAACATATGTAAAAAGGGCACAGCGGACAAGCAAATTTTCCATCCGTTGTTATCCGCTCTCAAAAGTGCCCCAAATTTGCATAAACAGAGCAGACAACAACGGAAAGGATCGGACATGGAGAGGATGTAGCGGGGATGTAAAGCGGACGTTGGTAGGAAGCATAGCGGATGGAAGCGGATGACACATCTGCAGGGCTTCTGGGGGAGAACAGCGAAGCGGACATGCAGCAGAAGGAGCAGATGCAGAGCGGATGCCGAGTGGAAACAGCGGATGCATCACGAATGCCTAGCGGATGCCTAGCGGATGCAAGGCATTCACTGCACATGCGGGGAGGATGCATTGCGTCAGCCCTGCGGATATAAAAGGATGCAGCTCTCAAGCAGGTCACCATTCAGAGGAAAGACCTGATGCCAGACATATCTTCAGCCAACAACCATGGGGAAGAAGAGGAAGCCTGTGCCTACTCCTGCCAGCCCTGGCAAGAAGGACAGGAACACCATCCCACCCCCTGGCACTGACACTGCTTCTGCTGGGGCTTCTGCTGCTGGGGCTGACTCTGCTGGTGCTGGTGCTTCTGCTGGTGCTGCTCCTGGTGTTGGTGCTTCTGCTGGTGCTTACTCTTCTGGTGCTGCTCCTGGTGCTGGTGCTTCTGCTGGTGCTTACTCTGCTGGTGCTGCTGCTGGTGCTGCTGGTGCTTCTGGTGCTGCTGCTGCTGGTGCTGCTGCTGCTGGTGGTGGTGTGGTGGACCAGCCCCTAGAACCTCAAAGCCCTACTGATGAGGGCCCAGAAGGCCCTGCCAGAGGGAGGAAGAGGCATACACGAGAAAAGGGTGAGAGGAGACAGTACTCCATTGCCGAGGAACATGAGGATGAGGTGCTGGAATGGCTGAGGGAGAACGAGTGCATCTGGAGGAAGGGACATAGGCTCTATTGAGACACCAAGCGGAAGCAGGCGGCTTGGAGAGAGAAGGCGGAGAGCTTGGGCTACACTTCAGATGTTTTCCTGGGGTGGTGGAAGCACATGCACACCTGGTACGGGAAGCTGCACCTGAAGAAGTCTGGCCAGGCCGCGGTCAAGCTCACCGACTGGAAGACCTACGTGATGGCCAAGTGCAGCTTCTTGGAGGGTGAGATCCGCCACCGAGGAGCAGCCCCTCTGTCTACCCTCTCTCTCAGGCAGCCCACAGAGAGCCAGTCCTCTTCTGGCAAGAGTCAGTTCCTGTGTCCAGGCAGGTATCTGTGGAGCGCCCCATGACAGAGACCCCCCGACAGCTGCACTCCCCGTGGCGGAGCACATGGAGGACCCCCTGATGCAGTGGGAGCAAGAAGAAGCCGCTGCCACCAGAGACCAACCCACACCCACCCCCAGCTCCACCTCCACAGAAAGCAGGCAGAGAACCAGACGAGAGAGACAGAGCCACACTGTCCTCTTGGAGATCACGGACACCATCAAGAGCAGTGTAGATCTCCTCTCTCAGCTGGTACAGTCCGACATACCATCCTCTAACAGAAAGCCCTTCCTCACCTTACTCACCCCACTTCATGGAAATGCCCGAATCCCAGTACCAGGTGATCAATGAGAGGATCACAGGTCTTCTGCACTACCCTCCAGGCCCAGCTGAACCTGCTCTGGCCCAGTCCAGATCTGCTCCTCCAACCCAGGTGATGTCACAGCCCCTCACCTACCAAGCCTATGACTACCAGGAGTTCCAGCAGCACAGGCAGCCCTTCCGAGTCCAGGCACAGGGACATCGCACACCACAGGTGCCACCAATGCCACCGATGCCACCAATGCCACCGATGCCACAGATGCCACCGACGCCACCGATGCCTCACCTCACTCAGCTGCAGACCAGACAGCCCCACTACACTCCTCCTTCCTCCACCCCACAGCCAAGCCCGGCCTCAGAACATCTGTCATCGGTCTTGGGACTGACACCCCATGTCATGGAGGAAGGGGCTCTCAACATCACGGGACTGAGCCAGCTCTCTGAGAGCTTCCTCCATAGACCATCCCCTGTTGTCCTTTTGGGGCCAGGCACCCCAATGGCGCCTCAGACCAGCACTCCAGCAGCAGCCACCTCCACAGCACCTGGACCCTTCACCCCTGAGATGATGGGCATGCCTCAAAGTGACTGAGAAGAGTGCCAGAGACTAGGTTGCTACCTGTTGACTTTATCTTTGCTTGAGACACTTTTCTTGGGTCATTTTGATTTTAAAGTTTGTTATGAATAAAGTTTATCTTTGCTTCACACACTTGGTTCATTTATTTTAGTAAATAAAGTCTTGGTGGAAACTTTTAGAAATGGTTTAAGCCTTTGCATGCTTGTGGGATGGGTAAGGATAGCAATGGGATAGATAAGCCTCCAGTGCAAGCATAGTGGGAATGTATGGTCCACCCTCCCGGGTGCCACACATATGCCCCTTTATGATCAATAACAATTTAATCACTCATCAACAAATTTCAACATAAATACAACTCTGTATTAAACGCCCTGTTCATTGTAGGGCCACTCAACATACGTGGCAAAATCTCATCAGTGTGATGAGACAGGCTCAAGGAACCATCCATTAAGCATGTACCATCCTGTCTTGCCACTCCACTGCTCCAGCTGGAGAGTTGCACCAGTGTTTCAGGAGGTTGCGCTGCTTCTTCCCTTCACGTGAAGCTCTGTTGGGGCCTTGCACATCCACAGTGTCTATCAGGTTTACTTCTTGCCCCCATTCACCAGGCTCCATGTCCCCATTGCCTTGTTGGCGGTCCACGAGCCTGTTCTGCAACACTGGGTAGTGGGTGCGCATGAGATTGTGCAGGATGCAGCAAGCTTCCACAATGCTCCTCACGGTCTTTGGGCAATGCTGCATGGTGGTGAGAAGTACCTGGAAACTGTTGGCCAGGATGCCAAAGGCATTCTCCACCACTCGTCTTGTCCTGGACAGCCTGTAGTTGAAGATCCTCTCTTCACGGGTGAGGCATCTGGAAGTGTAGGGCTTCATGAGGTAGGTTCTGAGGGAGAAGGCATCATCCCCCACGATGAAGTAGGGCACATTTTGTTTGTCGTTGGGTAGGCGGTCTGGATCTGGGAAGCCCCTGATGAGGTTGCGTTCCAGCCCCTCCTTGAGGTCACCGGCATTGTATACCTGGGCATCGGAAGCTGACCCATTGCCTGAAGCATCGATGTACATGAACTTGTTGTCAGCATTGACCATGGCAAAGAGGATGATGCTGAAGAAGCCCTTGTAGTTGAAATAATTGAACCCTGAGTTGGCTGGAGCTTTGAAGACAACTTGCTTCCCATCTATGGCTCCAAAGGTGTGGAGGAAGTTCCACTTCTGATACCACTGCTCTGCAACTTTCTTCCAGCCTTCTTCAGTGGAGAGGCACTGGAGGAGCTCCTCCAGGTATTCTTCGATGATGGCCTGCACCACTTCTCTGACCACAATGCTGATGGTGTTGTGTGGCACCCTCCCGGTGTACTGCATGTTTCTGTACGTGATCCTGGAGGCCAGGTGGTGCAGAGTCAGTGCCACCTTCAGCCCAGGGTCCAGGCTGGGCTGGAAGTTGGTGTTTGCCTTGGTCAACCTGGGTCTCAGGTGCTCCACAGATTCGTCAAACATGGCCTGTGGCATCCTCATGAAGTGCTGGAATGCACGAGTGTCTTCGTTCCTCAGCTCCACCATCAGCTTGTCATACAGTCCGTACTCGGCTCTTCTCGTGATTCATCTTTGGACCCACACTCTTCTTGGATGCCTCCTTTTCCTTGCATAGAACAGGTGAAAGAGCCTGTAGAGGGCTTCGTACTGTTGTAGAATGATGGCGGCTACCAAAAGGAGTGTGCAATGATCCATGGTGGAGATGACTGGATGCTGTGGAAGAGAAAGAGCAAGAACAAGGCTGAAGAGGTCTGCACACCAGGGATGCTGGACTGAAAGTGAGATCCAGGTGATTTCCTCCCCCTTTTTATAGGAAATGTCGGTTTTCCGTGAGGTGTCCTTCCGCATCCTCTAGACATCCTGCAGACATCCTAAATATCAAAGATACGTCCCCTATACAAACGTTTTTTCCATTTTAATGCTTTATATGCGAGCTGCATCCGGTTACATCCTTTCTACGTCCGTGCAACTAACGCTGTGTGTCCATTTTGCATCTGTTTCACTTCCTCCATGTGTCCGTTTTCTGCTGGAGTGGATTTGAGTTGAGCAGATGCACAGCGGATGCCTTGCGGATATAGAGGATGTGTAACGTTTGATGACGGACATATAACGGATGTTCCCCGTATGCGTAGCGGATGTAGAATGGACGCGTTGGATACTT